>OMLM01018201.1:49948-73794 GCA_900302695.1 Helostoma temminkii | reverse complement strand
ATAGTTGTATTGTTATATTCTGTAAGGTCCTAAACCTTCCATCGTAAAGTGCCTCAAGATGACTTTTGCTGTGATTTGGGTTATATAAATATCAAATAGTCATGATAAATAAGAACACAACTACAATATATTCTGGAGTGTAAGAGAATGTAAAAATGTTTACAAAAACAAAACTCTAACCTCTACTTTAATATTCTTTCTTGCAGTGTTTCCATGCTGTACTGTATGGTGGAGGGCAGCAACAAAGAAAGGTGAAATGTCTTTGGAAATACCAATTTAAGTTATATTAGCCTTAGTTGTGATGGACTGAGTCTCATGAAACTTTAAAGCTTCTTTCTATGTAGGACTTCAGCCAAAAGAAGTAAAGCACCTGGTGGCTTGTAAAAAATAAAACATTACAACACCATTGAGTTTATCAGTTTCAGCTTTGTGTAACTGTTGGTTATTACTAGATTTGTAATACTTAACCTACATACATAATATACACTAATGTTGTATTGGATTGCATTAGATTGTACAGTTGGTCATACAGTTGTGCTTGATCAGTGTGTATAGTTTTAATGGACTTCATTAAAAGGTACATACATTACCTGAAAGCAATAAGTACAAAATAAATGTACATTAATAAATATACTTTATAAATAATTAATACAACACTAAATAATCACTGTGGGTTTATGTTGATATCTAGGTAACATTCCATAATTGGCAAATCAGTTTCATTAAATGATGCTATTACCTTCATAACATTACGACTGTTATGACTTAGCACCAGCTATTACCATTTCCTGTTCACGTGAATATATTAATGTCTTAAATAAAAAAAAATTGTACTAGACAAAATGAGTGAGTGCCAGTACATGTTTAATACTTTAATACTACATTTTTTTATATCTTGTAACTAACTTACAGACAAACGCAAAGACAAACATTACACAGGTTATGAAAAAGCAGAAGACAAATATCCTCTGATGTTAAAGATGAAATGCTCAGCATTCCTGTGGGAGGAGGGGACTTTCTTCTAACTTCTGGTCAGAGCGTCTCTAAGATCTACTCTGTCCTTTAGCCTGTGAATGTGGACAGTATCTCACACACAGATAAACAAGTGCCTACCTGTAAATGTTTAAGTCTGTAAACCAGTCTTGAACCTTGTTCATTCATGCTGATAAACTGGTGTTTTGGAAAACTAATGCAAGATCCTCACTCTAGGGAGTGAATCTGTTTACTGCTGTGAAAGGGGTCCCCAGCACCATTTCATTTCTAAACCTTTGCTATTACACAATACAAGATCAGGATTAATCTGGTTTTATCAAAAAGGACAGCAATATAAAATGAAGGTTCGGGACAAATGAACGCCACACTCCACGCAACTAAGGCATGTTTCCTTTTGCTTTGTAACAAGGTACAAATTTATTTAGGTGTAAAGTAACATTATGCACTGTCTTGTAAAATTGTATGTATGGCAGGGGATACAGACGCTACCCTGTACTGTAACAAAAGAGCACAACAAACCTTTTATTACACAGACTGGAACATGTCATTGGGAGTAAAGGAACAGCACTAGGTTGGTTTAAGTCTTATCTGTCAGATAGGTTCCAATTTGTTCATGTTAATGAGGAGTCTTCCATGCACACAAAGGTTAGTTATAGAGTCCCACAGGGTTCTGTGCTTGGAGAGATACATCTCCCCTTGGCAGTATTATTAGAAAACACTCTATGCTGATGACACTGAGCTATATTTAGCCATTAAGCCAAATGAAACAAATCAATTAGTCAAACTTCAAGAATGTTTAAAAGACATAAAGGACTGGATCTCCTGCAATATTTTACTTCCTCAGTCAGACAAGACAGAGGTTATTCCATTTGGGCCCAAAAACCTCAGTGATACGATGTCTAATCATATAGTTACTTTCGATGACATAGCACTGGTGTCTAGCACTACTGTGAGGAATCTTGGAGTTATCTTTGACCAGGATATCTACTTTAGCTCATATATAAAATAAATCTTTAGAACAGCCTTCTTCCTCCTGAGGAATATTTCTAAAATTAGAAACATCCTGTCTCAAAGTGATGCTGAAAAACTAGTCAATGCATTTGTCACTTCTAGACTGGACTACTGTAATTCCCTTCTAATAGGATGTCCCAGTAACTCCTTAAAAAGCCTCCAGCTGATCCAAAATGCTGCAGCCAGAGTTCTGAATGGAATTAGAAAAATTATATTTCTCCTACATTAGTGTCCCTCCATTGGCTCCCTGTAAAATCTAGGATAGAATTTTAAAATTTTCTCCTCGCATATACAGTACTTAATGATCAAGCCCCTTATATCTTAAAGACCTCATAGTACCATATCATCCCAGCAGAACACTTCGCTCTCAGAGTGCAGGTCTACCTGTGGTTCCCAGAGTTTCCAAATGTAGAATGGGAGGCAGAGCCTTTAGCTATTAAGCTCCTCTCCTGTTCAGGTTTAGGAAGCAGACAAACTCTCTACTTTCAAGCCTAGGCTTAAAACTTTCTTTTTTGATAAAGCTTATAGTTAGAGCTAGTTTCAAGTGACTCTGAACCATCTATTAGTTATGCTGCTATAGATTTAGACTGCTGGGGGACCTCCCTTGACACACTGAGCTCCTCCTCATTGCTCCATTTACCCATACATCACCATTGTTTAATATTAACTTTGTGTCTTCTCTCTCTCTCTCTTTCTGCGGGTATCCTCAGCCTTGTAGCTGTGTGCTCCCAGACTACAGTTGCTGGTCCATCCAACCTGCCAAGTGTTTTGTTGTTGCTATTGTTTTGTTACCTGTGACCTTTCCTCTCTTTCTTTCCACTCACCCCAACCAGTCAAGGCAGATGACTCACCCCACCCAGTTTTTCCTCTCCACTGTTGCCTAGTGCTTGCTTAAGGGGGATTTGTTGGGTTCTTCCATTTACTTAGTTTTATTGTAAGGTCTTAAACCTTACATTGTAAAGTGCCTTGAGATGACTTTTGTTGCAAATTAGCGCTATATAAATAAACCTGAATTGAATTTAATTGAACCTGTACAATGAAAAGCATTGTGTAGTTTAACAAATGCACATTAAATATGTTCACTTCTTTTCTTTTATTTATCAGTAGCTGACAATTACTGTTTTTACATGTTTTAAGGAACATTTTAAAATAACTTAGAGAAGGCATTTTCTTTCCATAGAAAACACACATGAATCTGTACACCAAAACTGCAGTTACAACACCACATAATCAAGAATGTTAAATCATCCCTAGGCATGTGCAAACAAGGGGTTTTGTATCCCACCACTGTTGTACAGAGTGCAGCTGTGTCTGCTGAACATTACATTGCCTGACAGAAGGGACCTCCTGAGCATCACAGGCTTTAATTTATACCAAAGTCTGCAGAATGTGGTGCCATACTATATCAAATCAAACTCTTCACTGAGTTTCCAGCTTTGCTTCACCCTCCTGCAGAGAGCAAACAATTGTCTCCACATTCAGGGCCACACTTCTCTTTACATTAGATAATTATTGTGCATTATCCATCTTACATGAAAACAGATCAGCCATGGTGTTAGCAGAGCAGACGGCTGTATTCTGAGAGGGCTGAGGACTTTTTCACTCCATCCCAGATACGGGCTGCGTAATGAAACCTGGAAAAAAAGAACAAATTATAAAGACTAAAAATGTATTCACTTTGAGGACAGCAATGTGACAAACAAGACATTTGCTAAAGGAAGAACCAAGTAATGTTGCATGTGATTACTGTATATTAAAGATTCTGAGTTTTTTTGTCTGAGCGTTGTACTTTCAGGTGGACTGGGGTGCATTAAAAAAACTTCGTCTAGTGTTCCTTTCAACCCTCTCACATTGTCATTGTATCTTTGTCTGAAAGTTTGTCCAGATTTAAGATGTGGAGATCTGATGATTTGCTATCATCAAAAGGAATAGAGAAAAATATCACAGAATGTTTACCTAAGACATTTTACTACTTTTTAGATTTTCCATGATTTGAAAGCTGGTCTAAAAATGGCAGGTTTTCTTTAATACAATGAATACTGAACAATCCTAAACTTAAAAACATAAAGCCTCTTTTAGGTGAATATTAATAATAGCTAAAATAAAGATTAAATCATTTTATCCAGAAAACATGCAGAGAAGGCTGGGGTACTTTAGTTTAATTATTGTCAGAGGGTATGTGTTTCAGGTTACATATAGCCCCCCAGCAAAGGAGGAAAACTTAGAGGTGAAGCCCGCAACAACTGAGCACTTGCTTCACCAAGCTTTCAGCACGGGTACATAAAGATAAGTGCACAAAATGCACATTGTGGTAATATTTCTATTGTCATGTCTTATTGCTTTATGTGTTCTGCAAAGAATAATGTGATGTTTACCAGTTCTTTTCAGTAAGGATGGTGTGTGACAGCTGACAGCGTGGCATGGCCAGTATTTGGCTACGAAGTTTTGAAACCATGGTGGAGAAGGAAGGGTGTCCTCTGTACCCCGGGAGCAGGGAGAATAGTGGGTATGTCCCTGAGCCTGCAGCCATGATTATTGTACAACTTAGAAAAAAAACATACAGGAAAACAACTGAATTTTGCTTTATGTAAAGTTAAATTCTCTATAACCTGCTTTGGTCAGATTGTCCTCCCCATCATTCTCCTGCCCAGGAAGTAAGAACATGTTGACCTCAGTTGACAGATAGTCTCGTTCCAGGCCAGGGAAGATGTTACAGTCTATCATGGACAATGTACCTAAAAACAAACCACTAATTATGTTAAGAATGCAGGTGTGGCATGATTGCGTAAGAAATAGGGGTTTGTTAATCTCTCAGCCAAATACTTATATATACTTATATTAATTTTATTGCAGTAACCACAAACTTTTCATTTTCCAAATAAGTTTTTATACATCAAACATAATTTCCCTTAAAACAACTATAGATAAATGTGAAGAGATTACTTTAATCCAATAACTAATAATAAATAAAATAAATAGTTTTGCACCTTTGTACTTGAGGTGAGAGTGAGTCATTAATTTGTCCACCACCATATGCATATTCTTCAGATTTCTTGGGCAGAAGTCATCACGTCTGGCCTTATTCTGAAGAAACACTAGATGAAGAAGGTATTTAAAGAAGAATAACTTTCATTTTAATGTTGTTATATGTGGTGTATGTGTGTGTTTTTGTTTATGCTGGTTTTTGCATAAAATAATTACCGATATGAGGATAGTATTCTGCGCCATCATCATTGCCTGAAGAACCCGTGCTGTCATGGCTAGCAGAAGGAGTCGAAGGTTTCAGCATCTCAGCAGTCTGAAGAAACCTATTCATAAACATTACATAAACTTTGTGTGTGGTACATTTCATTTTCTGTCATTTTGGGAGAAATACAAGACAATGTGCATACATGCATGAGATGTGATCAAAACCAACTTCTGAAAGTGACTAGTGTACAATGCACTTGCAGGCAGGTTTGTTTTAATGACAACACCACCACATTATAAGGACTGAGGTATCAGTTTATCTACAGTATTTGATATTGTGTATTTGTTATTTTTATTTGTGCTTTTGTCATTGTGTCAGTAGGTAGAGCTGAATGTGTTTTCTGGACGTTTTTTTAAATTATTCATGTATAAATCTTCTGTTGCTCGTACAAGTTTCTGACTTCTAATAGCATAGAGCAAAATGTTTAATGAGTAGGTAGCTCCGCAGCGATTCAGACTAAAACAGACCTGTCTTATGTTAAAATACTGCAAATGGCTGTCATGATAAGCTCATCTTGTTAAATCGGGCAGGGTGGATTTGCATGACTTTAGCCCTGCTTCTTCGTTATGGAAATGTTCATGCTAATAAACTTTGTGTCTTCTCTCTCGTAGATGTGCTTCTTCCTCTCTTTTGTTTCTGCAGGTATTTCCAGCCTTAAATGTGCAGCTGCTGGTCCATCCAATCTGCCCAGTGTTTTGTTGGTTTGTTATTGTTCTTCTTCTACTTTCCCTTTCCACTCACTCCAACCAGTTGTAGCACTGTCACCTTGCACTTCCTCAAGGAGGATTTGTTGTGTTTTCTACATAATTCTACATAGTTGTATTGTTATATTCTGTAAGGTCCTAAACCTTCCATCGTAAAGTGCCTCAAGATGACTTTTGCTGTGATTTGGGTTATATAAATATCAAATGTTCATGATAAAGAAGAACACAACTACAATATATTCTGGAGTGTAAGAGAATATAAAACTGTTCACAAAAAACAAAACTCTAACCTCTACTTTAATATTCTTTCTTGCAGTGTTTCCATGCTGTACTGTGTGTTGGAGGGCAGCAACAAAGACAGGTGAAATGTCTTTAGAAATACCAATTTAATTTATATTAGCCTTAGTTGTGATGGACTGAGTCTCATGAAACTTTGAGGCTTTGCTTTCAACTGCAGAGGTAATTTTTTAGGTGTGGAAGTCAAGTTAGTAAAAATGTCTTTTTTATGACAATGATGTCAGCTTCAGCTTTTTAGATTTTACTGGACAAAATGAGTGAGTGCCAGTACATGTTTGACACTTAGTCATTTTTTTATATCTTGTAACCAACTTACAGAAAAAAACAAAGACAAACATTACACAGGTTATGAAAAAGCAGAAGACAAATATCCTCTGATGTTAAAGATGAAATGCTCAGCATTCCTGTGGGAGGAGGGAACTTTCTTCTAACTTCTGGTCAGAGCGTCTCTAAGATCTACTCTTAGCCTGTGAATGTGGACAGTATCTCACACACAGATAAACAAGTGCCTACCTGTAAATGTTTAAGTCTGTAAACCAGTCTTGGACCACAATGACTACATGGCACACAGTAAACAGGAAGGCAGCAATCTGAAGAGACTGTCGACAGATTATAGAGAAAGTACAACTGTGGTTACATGCAAATTTCTGTACAGAACAAAAAACCACTAAACTGCTATTGATCAAAATGTGAGAACTGTGAGAACACGCTGCCCTCTGTAGGCTAGCTACTTACCTGCATTTCTACATATGTGTGAGGGAGATTGTATTCTGGAGGCAACTTCCGGTCATTGTTGATGAGGTGGTCCAGAATAGATGGGCTCAGGATGGGCTGAAGAAACAAATAAGTACATAAAACCTGTTGCTTCAAATTGTGCTCTTCAGTCTAAATTAAATTAATGGCAGTTTAACTCTGATTCTGATGGCAAATTGAAAATATTTCTCATTCCGTATCCACAATGCTTCATTCTTACCTGTGTATCCAAGAAGATGACTCTCTCCTGTGTGATAAAAAAATCTATGCCTGCGCTCTGGTTTCCTCCTCTTTCCTTAATTTCTTGAGTCTGAGCTCTGAATACATATCCCCTGTGAAAACAAACGTGATTATTCCAAACAAAGGATGCAGTTATGTCTCTCGCTGACAGTACAGTTACAACATAAAACCTGTTTCTATTTAAACTGAGCAATATGAATACAACATAAACAAAGCAATAGGTGTTGACAATTTACTTTTAACATGTCTTGAGCAGATAAGTGTTAAACCCAAAACATTCACATTTGTTTAATAATGCATAAGGTTATTGGGTACTATGCTGCACTGATCAATGTAATCATATCTTTCTACTATAATCTTTTTAATGGACTATTCTAGATCTGGGTCTGTATTTACTAATTGTCTTGGAATTCCTTCTAATCGTGCTAAAAGTGACTTTACACACTACTACTGTGACTACAAATACCCCTACCCCAGAGTAGGACATAAAAGTTATTTATGAAGCCTCCTACTCATTTATATTTTGTTTGATTTATTATAGCTGACACTGTTGGCTGTAACGGACCATAATTGTCCCTGTTGCCAAGCTGCATCTTCCCAGTTGTAAAGTAACAATGATCTTAGTTTCAGCAGAAACAGCACATGATCTTGTTCTTGGACCAACTGTCTCCCACACAAGATCTGCCACAAAAAGTTTTCCATTTCTGTCCAGAGGGTAACTTTTAATGAACTCTGTGACATTATCAAAACATCTCTCCTCCCATGGAATGTGCATGCCCAAATAAATTTCTGAAGAGATTTCCTAAATTTGGAATATTGTTACTCTTAACTTATACTCCTAAATGTAGAACCAAAATTGCATCCCTCTGGGAATATTTGGCCACTTAGAAGTGATTTCCCACTCTGAATCTCTACTCTAAATACAGGCACTGATTAGAGAATTTTACTACTATTTTTTTGCACACTTATGTAGTGATGCTTTAGGTTTAGACTAACGTGCAAGATAATCTCAACAGATTCTGTTTTTACAGATATCTGTTAAATTAAAAATTATATCATTTTAGATCTAGTTTTAACTGACTTCCTCAAACATTAAAGTTTAGTTACAGTTGGTTAGGGGCACTTTTTTTTATTATTATAGCTTAGATACTAGAGGCTACTACATCATTATCATTATCTTTTAAATTTTGACTTCTGCCACTGTTCTGTTTACTTAATATATACTATCCCTGTTTGGTTTAATATATTTTCAATATGTTTTGACAAGTCAATTTATATTTTATAAAACATCCATCAATATATAATTAACATCAAGCTGAGATGTTTACAAGTTTGAGCTAATTGTTAGTTTTATGACCTTTGATCTTCCTCAGGGGTGTTGGCAGATAACAGTGACATGATTGTAGATTTTCCAGTTCCCTGAAGACCAATAACTCCCACAACCAACATGTCTGTCTGGTCCCTCAGATACTGCAACAGACCACAACAAGAAGCAACTTTTTTGAGCAGATTATGGAAAATATTATTTAGTCCTTCAGTATTGTAGCACTCACAATGAACTGATTTATCTCACCTCCATGGCACTGTCACACCAATTCATCTGGTCATCGACTAGTTTTATGCTGTGTTTCATCTTCTCCGGGGGAAGGAGTTTAGACTGGCCAACCATCGCTAGGAGTCATATGAACAGATTCAAGATTAACTTGTCTTTTCTCTGCACTTTGACCTTAATGTGTCTTCAGTGTAGAAGAGTCCCTGAAGCACATTTTGTTTTTTAATCAGTGATATATACGGATTAAAAACTGTTTAGCAAATTCCATAATAACTCACGGTCGACAGCACTGCTTGATGCAGATGCACCCATTCCTCGGTTTTGGATCTGGTACACGGGCTGCGTAGGTCGCTGTCCTTCCCTTTCTATCTTGGAGGGTCCGGGACCTGAGGGCTGAACTGGCACCTCTGGAGGGATGCCTGGTTTCCCTCCATCATCTCTGGCTTTCATTAGCATGATAGGCTTCTCCAGGACTGGAGCTCCAGTGACAGGTGCACTCTGTGATTGCTTTGCCTTTAAAAGGAACAATTTATCAGCATAAGTCAACAGATCACATTAGAGGTAAACCACTCTTAGACTACAGCTGTAGTTCTAAATAATACAATTAATTATTTTGAATTCATCTGTCTAAGTAATTAATATAATTGCTGAGTTATTCTTGCTTTGCGGTCAATCTGTTAGCAAAGTAATGACTGGGGGAATACAAGTTACGCACCCTTTCTCCAGGGGGTTTTGCTAGAATGATGGGGGTCTTCTGAATTACTGGGCCTGGTGGATCCTCGCTTCCATCCTGACAACACAAATTAATCACAGCTAATACTCAATGTCACCAGCAATCAAAACAACCACACAAGTTTAGTGAGAAACGATATGTTTGCATTACCCTGCGTTCTCTTGGTTGATATTCTCTATCGCGGCTGGGACCGGACAGATTTTGTCCCGGAGGTCCAGCATCTCTGTCTCCCCGGCGTCGTCTCCTCCTGCGTCCCTGCCCGTACATCCCGGGCTGACTGTGTCCGGACTCTGACATGTTCACACCTAATTCACTGGCTTACAACAGCAAAGCTAGCTAGGATGGGACCCTTGTCCAAGCAGCGGCGAGCTTTAGACAATGTTACTTTCAATGAAGTGTCTTCAAAACATGAATACTTCCAACTACCAAGGTTGTGATCATTGCTACCATTGACGTTTAAAGATATTTTAGTTGTGATATCTTACAAGTTCAAACTCAAGCATTTTCCTATAGATGTAAATATCGATAGCTAAAGCTTTCCACTGCTATGTTTCTTTCACTACTAGCAGTTAACCGTACAAGTACGTCGCTGGAGCGGTTTCTCAATATCAACGCGTTGAGTGAAACCCCGCCCACCTGAAATTATGTTTGGTACTAATCAAACGTACCTCATCCTTCTGATAAAGTGGTCGTTATGAAACATCGTAGTGATGGGTAGTTCCGCCGATGCGTAACCTGTATATTTTACTTACTAAAACAGTGTTGCTCTTTTGCACTTACTGTAAAGTATACTAATAATGCTCTCATTCTGAGATGCGTTTTTCAAAGCCAGAGTTTAAACAGACTTGTTCAAATTGAAAATACTCCAGCTGCTTCCCATTTAAAAAAAAGCAAATTACAGTACGTCGCTAAGCTAGAAATGTCGTAAAACCACGTTATATTATTATAGAATTGCGGTTACATAAAAATATATAAAAACATATTTTTCCCGGACTTGTGTGACAATTAATTAACTTTTCCCGCGGTGGAATTTGAGTGAAGCACACTGATGCATTCTGGGGTGTATGTTTCCTCTTCCGGTTCAAACCGGATGTTGGGAAGCTATGTGGGGTCGCCATCAGCAACGTGAAGGAAACAACATTTTTTAAAATAGAAGGTTGTTTGTTGTTTTAATGTGCTGAATCACGCCAGCATTGTCGCAAACAGTAAACCCGGATGCGCCTAAGTCACACATAGAAAAATAGAAGCGTTTTATATACCCGAAAACTCAAAACATTAATGCAAGTTAATGCTAGCTATTTGTATTTCTTAAGCAGCGTGAACGTTAACGTAAACGACTTTCATAAACCACCACCTCTTGGACTGCAGCTGTGTTGTGGTCTAGTACTTGAGGACAGAGGTGAGTACAGTTTCCGGGATGTTTCATATAATTTCTGAAGTCTCCTGACTCACATATAGCTACACACAATCGCATGGTGTGTTGTAATGTTAATAAATGCGTGTAATACATTGAAATTAATTAATTCAGCTAATTATTGTTTTAATTATAAGCTAATCTTCAAGTACTACATTTTCTAAAATGATGAGAACTTGTCTAAGAATGTGTTCAATTTAATTTTAAGGCAGAGAGCCACATCCGTGCAATCATTTGTGTGAAGCTGAGGTGCAGATAAAAGTTATTGTTATTGTAAAGTAGAAACGTAATAATTACCATTTTAATTTAGCATGTTAGCATACTAGCATTAAAATTCATGCAAAAACTATGAATGTTTCTGCAAAACTTAGCAATCAAGGTATTGTGTATTTCTGGCATTTATTGGTTAGATTTTTTGTCTGTAGACTGATGAGTTCAAAGTGTTTAAACTCTAAATCACACGTTATTACAGTAATTTAAATACATATTTTACAATGGATTACTCAACTATTTGCTGTGTGATTTGTGCTGAAGTGCTTGTATGAAACTATCATTTGAATTTAGTCCCTAACATTAAGTCATTCCGTCTATTCTGCCTTAAATCACAGATCACCCAGTCATTTCTTCCAAAAGCTCCTTATGTCTGAAGACTCAAGCACAGACGAAGAACGCTGTGCGGCAAAATGCTGGGAATGTGGCAAAAACTTCACCAATATAAGAAACTTGATCTCACACTACAAAAGCCACAATATGACAGCCACCTGCCACATCTGTAACATTGTATTCCGACGCCTGACGTCGCTCTCTACACACTTGGATAATGCACACTCTCCTCCCCTCTGCAAAAAGTGCCATCAGTATTTCAGCAATGTGTGGGAGCTGAACAAACATGCAGAGACACATTGCTTGAGCTCAGCACGATTTCAAGAAACGCCCTCTTTGATTTCTGCAGATATATATCAGAGTCAGGATAGTGGCATTTCTTCTAATGAAATAGCTGCAGAGCACAGCACAAACTCAGTGCTCAGTGCCTCAGTGTCAGAGATGAGGCCCCAACAAAGAATTGAGATGAATCTTGAGACACCAGAGACATCTGAAAACAGTGTTGAATATATAGTCGGTGAAGATGATAAAGACTTTCACAGTGACTGTCAGAAGGCAGACGATTCATCAACCTCTGAATCTGACAGTGAAGCTGACACATGTTCTAAATCTCCAAACTTTTGTCCAGATGATCTGGAATCAGATGGTGGCTCGAGTTCAACAGACTGTTCCAGTGACAATTCAAATGGTGTGGATCCTAAAAGACAACTTGCTACTCCTTCTAATGCTGATACTTCAATGTGTGCTATGTGTGGTAGAGGGCCGTTTAGGTCGATGAAGCTTCATTTGCTGCACTGTAGTGGTGTAAGAGTAAAATATCAGTGTTCACTGTGCAAGAAGCTGTTTCCTACTCAGGGGTCTCTTAATGAACACTACATGCCTTTATATTCCTGTGACGTCTGTGGCCAAGTTTTCTCTCATGAGAACCCATACCGCCACCACCTGTGTCCCAAGCAAAGCAAATCACCTTTGGTCTTCTTTTGTTCAGAGACGATGCCGAAAGTATGTAACATATGCAAATCCTTTTTCACCAGTGAGAAAACTTTGTTAAATCATGTCACCAGAGTTCACACATCCGTGGTCAGCACGAAAGTTTGCATAATTACTAATCCGTCAGCACTGACTGATAAAAATGTTTCACCAGATGCTCGTGGCTCAACAGCCCAGTCTGCGATCAGTAGTCCGAAAGTAGTCAGCCAGGTCATTAATGGAAAGCTCCAGGTCGGTCAAGCCAATGCAGGCTCACTTTCCACTGTTGTGAAATCTTGCCCTGCCTCTCTTTTGACATCCTCCCCCCACCCAGGCACACCCTCTTCCCCAATATGTATAGCATCTGCTGCACCTGTGAAATCAGGGAACATTGGTATCCTAAATCAGCCCACTATCCAGCCTCCAGGCCATTTTTCTGTACCTGTATTAGACCCTTCTGGTGCCACACACACAACTTCTGCCACTGTGGCCTCTGAACCAGTCTCCCTGCCTATGCCCACTATTATAGCCATGTTTGAGAACGACAGCCAGGATTTGGCTCTGATGAAACGCATGAACACAGGCTGGCGCTTCAAGGCTCCGTATCCTTGCAGGCAGTGTGGAGCAATTTTCCGACAGCCCTCTCTCATCATCAGCCACCGCTACCTTCACAGAGGCCGCCGCTCACACCAGTGCCAGTGTGGCCGTGCTTTTAAGCACAGGCTGCACCTCTTGCGACATTGTGTTCAACACGCGGAGGCTGTAAGCTACATCTGTGTCAGCTGTGGAGAGACTTTTACAGGAGCAAGTCTCTTAGCTGACCACATGAAGGGTATATCACGGAAAAAAACCCGTTCAGGTCATACATGGAAACACAACGTCAAGACAAAGTGTACAATGCCCTTTACATGTGACTGTGGACAACTTTTTTTAAGGCCTTCTGCTTACATATGGCACCAACTCAAAAACTGGAAAAAAACTAAACTAACAAGAAGTTCCTTAAAATGACAGACCAGCAGCAAAAGTGGCTTATCTGTGGTTTTTAGGTATTTCTCTCAGTTTTGTGTACCATACTGGTGTAGTGTAAAATCAAAAGGGGTCTTTCGAACATGTTATTATATATTTCGTGTTTTACCAAATAACAAAATCAATGCAAAAACCACACACACACGAATTCTTAATATATTTTAATTATAAGCATGCCCTGGATGGTTGCTGTTATGTTTTCATCATGTGCAAATAATACATAGTAAACAGGGTTAGAATAAGTTCCCTTTTGACTGCATACCAAAGTACTCATTAACCCACGGGGAACATTTTTTATAAAAACACATCAAAACTCCAGTTTATCCTCCAGATAAAGAGTTAGTCCAGTTTTTCTATTTTTTCTCAAAGTGCTTTCTTAACAGTGAGGCTTGCGGGGGTGGTTCTTACTCATGTGTTCTGTTTTTCAGGTTTCTTTTCACTACAGCGTACACTACTACACATGTTACGCTCCTGTCAGACACTGATATTCAAGAGAAATGGCAAATTATGTTTTAATGATTGTGAATTCATATGATCCTTATGTCTTTTGCATTTACAGTCCTGAATATTATGTTTGATTTATTTAATTCTGTTCTCTAGATGGAGCTGTTGTCTTGCTAAATGATGAGCCTGTAAGTCAACAGTAATCTGAGAGCAGGTGTAACTCAGATGCTTTTTCTCCATTTGATTATTACAGCTTTAGATGTAGATGTTAATTTATGAGTTTCATTTGACATTCATTAAAATCGCAAACACTCACTCTGAAACAGTTTTCTTCTCATAATACTTTTCTTGGTGGAACATCAAGACATTTTATATTAGAACTTGTTAGTTCAGAGGAAAGCAGAACATTTAGAAGATGTTAGTTTGTTTTCCATTCACTAAGCCTGTTTGCAAAAAAAAGTCTGCTAATGAAACAGCAAAATAACTAAAATGGATTTAAAGGCACTGACTGATTAGGCAAAACTAAATATTACAAGGAATTTACAATAAAATTAACATAAAAATATACAGTGCATTCAAAAAGTTGTCAGACCTCATTCATTTGTTTGTTTTCAGTTTTGTTATGTTGCAGTCTGATACTCCAGTCATTCAAATTCCTGTTTTTTTTTCTCATGAAACTACACTCAGTGCTTTAGAATGACAAAGTGAAAACCAGAGGTTAAAAATATCTGTATTTTTTTAAAAAAATGAAATTTGTACTTTTGAAGGCCCTTTGCAGCCTCAAGTCTTATTGGGTATGATGCCAGAAGCTTTGCACATCTGGATTAGGGGATTTTCTGCCATTGTTCTCTGTCACCCACCACTGTGGGTGGACAGCCATTTTCAGGTCTGTCCAGATATGTTCAATAGGGTTCAAGTCTCTGCTCTGGCTGAGAGACTCTAGGACATTCACATAGTTGTTCAGACAGAAAATTAGGATCATTGTCATGTTGGAAGGTGAAGCTGAGCTGTGGAACAGGTTTCCATTAAGGATATCTCTGTACTCAGCACCATCATGCTGCACTGTTGAGATGGTACTGGGCAGGTGATGAGTGGTTTCCTCCAGATATAACGTTTAAAAGTGAGACTTCAATCTTCGTTTCATCAGACCAGAGAATCTTTTTCCTCCCGGTCAGAGAGTTCTTCAAGTGAGCTGTGTTTTGCACTGAGGAGAGGCTCTGAGCACATAAAGCTCAGGTCAGTGGAGGCTGTAGTGATGGTTGTCCTTCTCCACACAGAATCTTTGAAGCTCAGTCACAGTGACCAAAGCTAAAGCCTTTCTGCCCTGACTGCTCTATTTGGCCATGCTGTGCCAAACTTCTTTAATTTGAGAATAATGGTGGTCACTGTGCTATTGATGCAGTGTGCGTTATCAGCTGTAAGGCTGTCTATAGAGAGATGTGTGTGCCTGTTGTGTGAATACTATGTACAACATTATATTTCAGTTTTTTATAAAAAACATTATAGACATTTATACAATTCAGTTTTCACTTTGTCAATATTTGGCACTCAGTGTAGATTAATAAAAAAAAAAAGAATTTGAACAACTTTACTGAAATAAATGAATGGGGTCTGAGTACTTTCTGGAACCAGTGTATATATCCCATTCCATAGGAATAAGAAGGAGTCCGCTGAAACCTTATAAATACCAGGTGAGCGAGGAATCCTGGAGCCGTCGACACAATGAAGGTTTGAGATTAATTCAACTTCCCATTGTCATAAATTCATCTGCTGAAATCACACATCTCTCAAAGTGCACAAGAATTCTTCTCCCACATTTAACAGATGTCTTATTATATCTGTATTATTTTGAAGCTGTGAGTCATTGCTCAGGTGCCCTCAGCACATGCCAGAAGATGAGATCTTAAGTAGGTATGCCAGGCTTTAAAGTGGTTCAGCATGTTCAGAGTCTGGAGCGGCACTGTGTGAACAGGATTTACCATCTTATATGTTGTTGATGAAGACAGTGATACCAGTTAACTGTCTCCATTCTTTATAATGCATAGAGCCATGTCACCTGCAAAAATCAAGCAAAGAAATTACTTTTCCTTAGCAGACGCACATGAATACCACATCCTGCAGTGTGTTGTTAGCAGATCTGCACAGCATCACTGGCAGCTCTGCTGTTGTTTACCTGATCTCTGGGTTGCGGTGACGTAGGACATGAGACAGTAGCTCGGAGGTTTGGTGGAAGCAGCGACTCAGCTCGTCCAGCTTCTGCTCCATAGAGAGGATACGCTGCTCCAGCTCCCGGTATGAGTTATTCCAGTTGGCACTGAGATCACACATGATCATCTGCATCTGTTGAACAAAGCACAAAAACACTGGAGAGTCAAACAACGTGAATCTGTTACTGACTGACTGAGTGACACACTGTTATACTGTATGTGTGTGTGTCAGTTTAAAGCCAAATCACGAGTGCGGACTTGAGATCATAGTTGGGCTGCCACATGTGGTGTCACAATTTTTAAGTGTTGCCAACCTACAAGCTGTGTCACTACATTTGGCAACCACTTTAGCAGTCAGAAGCCAATAGAAACAAATGAGTTTACATTTTTAGTCCTCTAGGATTGCTGTCGCTGTGGCTCAGCTGCATTCAGTCGGCATAGACACTTTATTGTGTTATTGTCAGATTGTAACAGATCTGCACTGTTGCACTACTCCACTACTATTTACATAATACATATTTTCTATATAGGCTAAATCAATCAAGATAATACATTGTAAAATGCAGAAAATACACAGTAGTACCCCTCATGGGTAATAGAAACCTCTTCTAGGACTATGAATTCTTGACACAAATCCTGGGACATTTTATGGAGAATTGTTTAACTATCATTTAATGTCTGACCATTGTGCAAACAATAGCAGACTGTGAGTAAAGAGTGTTTTTAGGGAGAACTTTAAATTCTGTAGTGACAGCTGTCACTCACCTTTGGTAGGTCCACCATCTCACTCACATAATCCCTCAGTTTTCTTTGTTTGAGGCGTAAATGCCGAAATCTGTTCAGAGAAAGGGATCACATCACACACATGTTCAGCCATTGCTACTCTGCTCCTGTTAAAGATGACAACTCAGTGGGGTCTAATTGTCAAAATGTTCAACATTTCTATCTATGCACACTAAGCCAAAATAAATGGATAAAATGCAGTACTCTTTTATCCTCTATGTATTAGTCTGATTGAAATTGTTTCCATGTTCTTTCTTAGTGAGTGTCACTGCTAAATAATGATGGAAAGGTCAGCTGAATTCTGTATAATAATAGGGTGGAACCTTGTTCACACACACCCTGCACACACAAAAAGGCAAACAAATCTTATTGGTAGGGTAAATTAGCCATTAAAAACACTGACTCTGTGGTTAAGCATGTTGACACAAAGGTAATGACCCGTAAAATACACATGTAAGACACATAAACCACCACCCACTTGCATCTCTCATCTACTCAGATGCACACATGCACACATCCTGCCTGCAGGTATAATTTTGTGATACAGTAACTCACACGCTGATGGCTTCCAGAAGGCATCTCTGGTGTCTTCGATGCTCACCACGGTTGCCCTTTGTCAGGTTTGTGCGGTGAAGGAGCCAGCACTCCCTTAACACATTAGCAGCAGCATGGCGGATCTGTTAGAGAGACAGAAAAATCCAAATCAAGGATTTCTAGGAGCAGAAACATGGTGATAAGGCCATCAAGATTAGCTCAATCTAACTTTCAACTTGAAAGAGATAAGCATACGCTCAAAATATTTTTTAGGCATAATCTGTAGTTTTATTACAGGAAGCAAAAGCGTGCGTCATCTAACGCAAACTGATTTAAATCTGATCGTTTTTCCTGTTCAAGCCTTTTGCTCTATAATGCTGATCTCAGATAACAGAACTATGAAGGACTTATTTTCCAGAAAAGCTTGTAAAAGTTTGACAAACAGATTCTACACAGTAGAACTATGGTTTAGGCATTGCAGGATTTCTTCAGTAAAACCTTTTTTGCACTTTTCTCTTTGATTCTATTCATGTCTGTTTGTCTTCCTGCCCAAATCACCCTGGCCCTGTTGTGAGGGTTATTAATAGAAGCTGTCAGTATCTGCATCCAGATGTCTTCCCTTGTTCCCATCAGTGTAAATCTGGACTGCACCAGATAGCTCACAAGGATGCACGCACAAACCACAAAATCACACACACAAACATGTAGACCAAAACAACCACAAGCAATCATAAAGGTGCACCTAGTGACAGGATGCAGCCACCGGGAGAAAGGAAATGGTTGTATCCTCAAAGCATTGCACCTACTGCAGTCAGTCACTGCTCTACAGCAAAGCTGAACCACTGCATAAGAAGCAAAGATCGAAACTAAATTTTAAAGAACTGTTATCAGTCATCGCACATTTATGTGTTTTCCTCAGACAGCTTCTGGCTTTACTTCCTTGTGAGCCTCTGTTTATCAGAAACACCTTTTTCACTAGGCAAACACTTAAGTCTGGTCCAAGGCTACACATGGAGCAACTCTTCTGCAAGTGACCTCCACACACACAAACACACATATACACTCAGTTTCCTGTCCATTGGTGCACCAACCTGACCTAAAGTGACACAAGTGTCTTTCCTGACAGAGATAAGATTATTTCCTCTGTTTGACGCCTTGAAAAAGCTATAAAGAGGATGGTGAACCTCCTCTTATTCCACACAATCCTGTCCTCTGGCATCTCTCATATAAGGAAGAAATAGAAAAATGTCCAAAATTAAAACATATGTGCCATGGAAAGTAGTGACACTTCCAGTTTGACAACTCTACACTGCATGGGGGTAAGTATAGTACAAATTACACCACACCTTGTGTTACTATGTTATGATATTTTATTTCATTTATTTTTTTGGACAAGTGGTGTCTTTAGGGTTTATTTAGTCACAACCCCAGGTGGTTTTCTAGGTTCAAGAGTCAAATATTGAGCCTTTAATCTCCTTATATCCATATTTAGAGACTAATTAAATCATCTACAAAATTTAATGTTTCATGTTTGACCTGTTTAGTGCAAAACAAATTTTACTTTTAAAATGTTAAGACCTTTCCAAAGCACAATATTAATAATTGATACTTTATTAATCCCCTTGGGGAAATTCTTTATGGACATGCTGCCCCTTTGAGGTGCCAAAGGTCAGGGATACATGTGGCCAGGACTTGGGTATACCAGGAATTGAACCCACAACCTTGAGGTTTGTAAACAACAGATGTTTGAAGAAGTGTTTTACTGTTTTACTGTACAAAGGCATCATAAGTATTAAACAACAGCCAACAATTCCTCTATTAAACAGCATGGGGCACAACCAAACTGCAGTGTCCAGAAAAACATTCATGTGCCGACTGACAGTGAGCTAGACGAATCGTTTTAGACCCAAGTCTTAAACAGTGATCAGGACCATAGTTTTTTAGAGTTTTAGTCTCTTCAAGCTGATTTTATCTAGATTATTTGGATGGGAAGGTGC
The DNA here is from genome assembly GCA_900302695.1 of Helostoma temminkii. Taxonomy (NCBI): domain Eukaryota; kingdom Metazoa; phylum Chordata; class Actinopteri; order Anabantiformes; family Helostomatidae; genus Helostoma; species Helostoma temminkii. The sequence goes on along the minus strand of OMLM01018201.1, from coordinate 54,284 downwards.
ATTCAAAAATCAGAAACATCACAGCATACTTTGAGACAGAATCAGCCACAATGTAAACTAAATAAGTACATAATGCAGCAAATACTAGCAGCTATACTGTATAATACTCTCGGTGAGCAGGTCTGTTTTTCTCATATTTGACTATGATTTAAAAGCTAAACATTACAATATACTTTTGCTCTAGAAGTGTTGCTCTTACCCTTTTAGAGATCTGGATATCCAGCATGAAGAAGTGCACATGTTTCTCTCCTTTGTTTAATGCCAGCTTCTCTGTTACGACCGCCACCAGCATGGCAGTGCAGGCTACACCCTAAAACACACACATGCACACACACACCTGTTGGCATGGTTACTGATGTATTTACTACCTGTATGTAGTTTCAATGACCATATCATGTTTATCTAGAATGCTGAAGTGACATCAACCAAATGACTCGAGGCAGACAAATTCAGTCTGATTTTAAGCCTGATTTTGTCTGAATCCCTGTTTCTTTTGTTCCACTGCTCCCCTCAAGGGAAAGCACTTGTTGATCTTTATACCCTATATGGTTTTGACCAATAAATCAAAGTTATATTTACACGGAAAGTTCAATAGTTAAACACATGCTATGTACCACTACTATAATGATGTGGGTTTCCTCTGAGAATAGCCTTGTGCTATTGCTGGACAAGGAACTAGGGAAAGATGGTGGATATTGAGATGGAGCACAGAGCAAATCAGATTCACATAGTCACACAAATAGGCACATCATAGGACACACTGACAAAACACTGCACTGGGCCACCATGGACCATACACCATGGATAATGATAAGAGATCTAGACTTTACCTGTTTCCTCAGTTCCGCTTGCATTAGAAAGAGGGAGAAAAAAAGCACAAATCACAGTTTTAAAATATATACAGTATTTATCCTTCTATTCCACAGTTGGTGAATATCTTTCATTACACTGTTATTGAAACCCCAGGAGTGCAAACTCATTAGTTGGATGCATCCACACACACAATGTCATCTCATGAGCACAGATGTAAACAGAGTTATGGCTGGAGTCAGACTGACCATTGAGGATTTCAGTTATATTACAGGTGTAAGCATCACCATAGACAGGGGCTCCCAGAACTGCTCTGATGGGAGTAGGATTTTTTTCCAAATCATGGGCACAGGTTGGCACACCCTCCTGTTGTAGCAATGCCAAAAGCAATAAACCACCTAAGAATGGATATGGTGGAAAGTTTCCCCTTACAAGGGGGAGAGCTTATAAAAACAAGAGAGATGGAGAAAGAGAGATGGAAAAGATTGTTTTCCACTCTGTCACAGAGGTGTCTAAACCACATGACTTGTATCCACATCCAGCATCACACTGATGACTCTTATCTGCTGGTACCAGAATTGAACACAGGATAGGTAACAATAGTACCCCGCCTATTCAGACATGCAAATGCCCCTTTGGTTTCAGTTACGTACTGTTTATGTTAGTTTATTATAGTTGTTGTTTTGTATAAAAAAATCATTACCCTCATCTGTATTTCTTTTCCATCTGTTTATCTTTCCATCTCTATCATCGACATTTCCTTTTTTAACCTTTCCTACTGTAAATATTATAAAATTACACTGCTGCAATAGAAAAAAATAGCCCATTGAAAGGTTTCTTTCCCTCTCATGTTACCCATTATAGAGAATAAACAGTTTGAATTGGCAGTGGTGCTTTGTCTCTTTTCTATGGGATACTTTAATTATTTTTAGAAAATTTACAGTTTAACTTAACTAATGTGACGAATTACACAATATCTCCAAAAGGTACGACAAGCAGAAAAGTCGATGAGCGCAGCAAAACAATGTTGTCACTCAGCAAAAAGATCTTGCTCCATACAGATGTTCAGTGGGGACTGCACAGCGCCCACTGCATGCTGACAGTTTCCTTCCCTCAGTCTTTCTGTTTAAGTGCCTGGTACCGCCAAGGTCTGTTCATTCATTTACAGCTGTGATCTAAATCACACACACAAGGGAATGATGGCATTCAGGTCTGTCAGCACCACTAGGGTGAACAGCCAGGCAAAAAGGTTCCAATGTGTCCAAGATAATGAGTGGAATAGAGGCTGGTATAGAAACAAAAGGCACAGGAGAGAAGGGAATCACGCTGAACTGACTTAACATGAAATGGGAAAATTTAAATAGGAAAGTAGGGAAAGGGATGCTGCAATGGAACAGAGCAGTGTGGACCAGAATAGAACAGACCAAAAGACAAATTAAAAATAGACAAATAGACAAGTAAAAAAATAGGTTGAGAAGCAATAAAATAAGTATAACTAAGATAAGACATCTCCATTTTTTGTGTTTACTGAAGCGATTACATGTTGTTTCTATTTAGCCTGCTGTGCATTTTCTGATAAGAAGCAAAGAAACCACTTAAAATGAAATAACATTAATCCATGAAAAGTGTTGTGTGTTCTATAAACTTAGGTATGCATACAATTGCATGCAATTCATTTAACACTTGCCAAAAGCAGCTTTAAGTTCTTCAATGTTTTTAAGTATCACATTTTCTAAAAAAAGTATTCCAGTCTAGTTACCATGACTCCAGCGAAAAGACACACCGCCTTGCCACAGCTGGTGGTGGGTGCCACATCCCCATAGCCCACAGTTAAGAAGGTGATGGCTATGAGCCATAGAGCCATGTCCATGTGGCCTGTTGATGCTTTTGTGTGCCTGTAGGAGCAGTGAAACATGTCAAAGTGAAATAGTGAAATATGTTAAATGCAGTTTTAAGGGTTTTACTGTGCTATCACAGTATATGTAATTTCACATTACAAATTGAATATTTTGTTATAATTTAATTACTAAAAAAAACACTGATCAATATACATCCCTGCTGTGTATGGTCATGAAAAAAGATGCATGTTGATGCTGTTGGACCTGTAAAATATGTACAGAGGGTCATCTTAGTTTTATACAGGTGTGGTCTGTGTAATCAGTACTTAAGACAACAGGAAATGGGTTACCACCACCACTGTAAACTTTTAAAAGATTGTAAAACATGAGTCCAATGTACACAAATAGGTCAGTCATTGTGTAAGTAGCCATCTGTCTCCTAGATGTGGCCAACTAATACAGAAAATTACTGGTGCAACAGTTCAGAGTAATGAGTGTTAAGTTTGGTGATTGTATTACCTATCAATAATATGTGCTTTATTACTTTTGGCGAAATAAAACATACAAGATTTAAACATGTGAAGGCAAAACCTCCCATTGAGATTTAAATTAAGAAATGACCTCACACTTAAACAGCCGAACAGTCTGCAGAAGATCATTCTTATGTCTCGCTGGCTCATGTTAAAGTAACAGAATAAAAAATGATGATCATCAAATCAGTCATTGTTCTGAACTACTTATTGTTCTGTGTGTGTGTGTGTGTGTGTCTACAAAGATTTAAAACATTGTTCAAACGAATGGCCCCAGTGATTATTGCGGAAACCAAACATTTGGCATACTTTCAAAGTTACGTTTTTTCTCTGTTATGACTGCAGTCACTATTTGTCGAACAGGAACGGTTCTCTCATAAAATAGAAAACAACCCAGTAAAAACTATACTCTAACATGTCAAACAGGACATGTTAGACAGTCTCGACTGCAGGAACCTAGTGAAAATTAATAATAATCAGGTAGTATTAAAAGTGATTCCAGAAATAAGCAGGAATAGGGGGTAGTGGCTTGTGAGATTGTCATCAATGGTAAGACCTGTCTCCTCTGTGCTGTGCGTATGTGTGTGAATTGCAACCAGTACAAGAGATGAGGAGAAAGACAAAATAAACACAGTAAAGCACACCAGAATTGGTCACATGGGAAGCTCCTCCAATCAAAATATGCTAATAGTCACATGTTTCAAATGTGTTTTGCATGTAACAGTTGTGAGGGGAAAAGTATATCTCATTTCTGTGTTTAATAGAAACATGTTGACAAAATATGGCTGTCTGCTTTTTTTGAGGAGTCAGATGAGAATATCAACACCACTGTCATTCATGCATGGTACAGCCAGCAGAAGATTAACTTAGTGTAGCACTGTTCAAATGTAGAAAATGAGAACAGGATATAAAGGGAAAGAATGGAACATCTTGTTTTAGTGTATTATCAAGTCGGTCATGTACATAGAGAAATGAGAGGTGGTTTAGTTTTGAAGAAATAAAGAAGTGAAACAAAGATAAGGCATCTCCATTCTTTGTGTTTACTGAAGCAATTATGTGTTGTTTCTATTAAAAGCATCCGCTGTGCAGGCTAAATCATTTTCTCATAAGTAGCAAAGAAACCATTTAAAATGGTTTTTAAAAGTAAATATATTTGGA
>OMLM01018201.1:28939-46931 GCA_900302695.1 Helostoma temminkii | reverse complement strand
TGAAAGCTAAATAATCTAATAATCTACCTGCACACTGAGAGTGAAGTGTTCTATTGGGTTATTATGAAATGGCTGTGAAATCTTTAGGATAGGCTTGACATTAAAGTGCATTGTATTTAAGAAGAAGGATTTTAAATTATATTCTAGATTTTATAATATGGTCTCTCCTGGTAATTTTGGTCAGGATTCTTTTTGGATTAACAGGAGGCTTTTAAGGAGTTATTGGGCCATGCTATTAGTGAATTACAGTAGTCCACTCTAGAAGGAAAAAATGCATGGATTAGTTTGTGAGCCCTGATCCTCCATATTTTAGTATATTCTTTGGATGGAAGAAAGCAGTTCTAAAAAAATCTTTAATATGCAAGGTAAAAGAAGTATTCTGGCCAAAACTTACTCCAAAAGTGTGGTTCTTGAAGCCAGCACTATGTTATCTGGAGGAATTACAGTACATGATTAAATAGCATACATCTGAGGTGTTAAGATTCAAATACAAATACCTGAATTTAGAAACAGAAAATAACGAGACATGCAGGCCTTTATGTCATTAATAGATGCTTTAAGCTGACTACTTTATTTGTCTGTGTAGCAATAGAAACTTGTTTTCTAAAAAATAAATTGTATTGTACCCAAAAGTATGGGTCTAAGCACAGAACCCTGTGGAGCTCCATAACTAACTTTGTGTGCATGGAAGACTCATCTTCAGTGTGAACAAACAAGAATCTATCTGATACATATGATTTAGGGCAGATTGAACTGGTTTAACTGGCTGAGTCAAAAAAAAAGAGATTTTTTGAGATTTCCTCTCAAAAAGGAATCTTCTTTCTAAGCCTGTGATACATAGTATCATATAGTATCACAGGCTTAGAAAAAGATAGATTAGAAAAAGATAGATTGATCTGATCTAATGTCGATGTGTTGCTTGAAGATGATCTTTGTCTATTTGGGAGCATAATATTGTCTTGTAACATTAGCTATCGGTTTAGTGTTAACTAGCTAGTTAGTTAGCTAGTTAAGATTTGAAACAATGCAGTCTAAACTGGCGCATCATCATAAAAAGTCTTGTGCTAGCACAATCTTAAAGCTATTTGGCAGTAAATGTCAGATATTTATGTTTGCTAAGTTAACTTAACCTTATTTGACTGCCTTATACCAGCTCAGATGCCACTTAAAACTGGTTTGGTGCTCCTGTGGCTCAACTGTGCTACTGAATAAGTCCATGAACTGCCCAGTTTTGACATGCATTTCTTCATTTAAATCATTCCTATTTTTAAATGTTTTAATTTCATCTTTTGTTTTATATAAAACTTTATTTTAATACTATTGTCAAAACTGTTATGAATATGATAGGCTGACATGTTAAATGCATAACAAAAATAAAATGAGTCATTATATCTCATCCCAGGGCCAGACTCATGACTAGGTCATTTTTTGTATGTGGAAATATTTTTTACTCAAGTACCAGCATTTTGTATGAGTGGCAGTTGTTGAGAATTACAATAACCTACCAAGTTGATTTTGCATCAGTTTATATTCAGTCAAGGTTAAATTTACAAAATGAAAGTATTATGTCTAATCTTTCTTTACTGTCTTACAGCCTGGAACAATATTGCAGCCCTACTGGCCCTGCAGGATCACACATATCTCACAAGCCCATCTGATACACATTTGAGAACTGAAGCGCACAACCAGGCCGTATGTCATTCTTGTAAAGCATGACAAATTGGCCACCTGACGTACTGTGAACAAGATCTTCTAACTGTAGTGGGGCCGTAAGTTGTCCTATCAGCACAACACAGCTCTGTCTTCACTATCTTTGACCTCCTGTTCTTCACACAAGATGGACAAAAGAGACTGGATCTTATTACACAGCTCAAAGCATTCAAGTAATGTAAAATGTTTACCTAATGAGTTCAGTGTTTACAGAAGTAACCTTATTTGGCATCTCTGTGAATAACATTGCTTATCACACATTCAGTGAGTTATCAGATGACAAAGCTTGAAAATTGTATGTAGCCAAGATGGTTGCCCAATATCATAATTTAATTAGCATTAACATTACTCTTTACTAAAATGCTTGTTATGTGTTTTAATTAGATGTGGATGGAGGATTCAGGTGCAGGTTATGTTAATGATAACAGCTGTTTTAGAAATTACAGCTATGGAAACAAGGTCAAAATATGATAAAATGCCATTAAATTCATGGATGGATGGGAGGATGGTTCTTATTGATACAGTATTCTGTGTATTATTGATTCATTTACAATTAAATCCAATTTAGTTATACAAATTTCCATTTTGAAGAATGAAAATACCACTTTAGAAACCTTTTTATATTATGAAGTTATTGTTATAAATAAAATCATTTAAAACAGTATTTGTACTAGTCTGTCTAATCTGTTAGCCCATCCTTCATCTATTATATGTGTCTCCCTGAGATGATTAACACATCTGTTTTATGACCATCGTTTTAGCGGGTTAAACACCACATGTATCCTTCATTTAAGCATCTCAGCAATGTCACTGGAAGTTTTTTTTCTTATTAGTGCAGTTTAATGTGGCTTAGAGTTTAAGAGATAATTACTAACTTGAGGAAACTTGAGTGTGTAGGTGGTATGGTGCGTCGTTTGTTGGCAAGGTGTGTCGTTTTCCAGTTTCTCTCATAGCATCCACATCATGTCTGTATTTCATCCAGAGCTAATTAGAAGACCCCACAAAAGCTCAACACACAAGCTTTGCCACAGAAGGTTGAACAACATGTCTTTTGCTGAGTTTCTAAAAGATGTTTTTGTAATATTTTCTGTTGGAAACAGTGATTTCAAGCCCGGAGTGCCTAATTTGGGTTATTAACATTAATTGTTTCTCACGGTATTGGACACACAAATAAATTAAAAATAAAGGTCAAAATAAATCACTGAATCCAGAGTAAAAGAAGGTGGTCAGTGTCTGTTCTGTCATACACCAATAATATATGAATCTGACTTTAGTTTTCCAATTTGGTTTGTTAGTCACTATAGTTTTTTTCATTAGTTTGTGATTGTAGACTGACATCAGAGCATAACTCTGGGGGACATGCAGTTTTTGGTTAACTGCAGCATCTATGCCTTTAATTTACTTTTTACCATATACTGGCTTCTACTTACCAAGGTGTTTTTATGTGTGTTTCACCTTGATGGCTTTAAGTCAAATGTAGGTAAAATAGAATACTTCTTTTGGAGCAAGTACTGCATTCTGGGCAAGTATGGATTACAGCATACTGGTTTGCAAGTTTAGCTAATTTGCATCTGGACAGTTTTCAATGTTTGCGGGAACTGCAAATACACTGCAGATGACATTTACATTTTTAGATGGGGATTTTAGCTGCTTTTGTCCCTGGTGAGATGTGACTTGAACATTATACAGTCGGCTCGTGGAAAGCAACAGTCAGGGGTGTCTTGTGAAGCACTTCGTAACACAAGTTGAGAAAAGCGCTCTATAAATAAAGCTTATTATTATTATTATGCAGTGAGCAGGTGTGATGGCAGCTCTGGATGCTTTTTAAGATTATGTGCAAAGGACCAGTGAGAGGTGCTGCATCATATATTTAATGAAAGGGTGTTCCAAACCTGTGCAGGCTGCCTCACCAAAAAAATGTTTTCCTTGCACCTAATCTGACTAAACAACATACAGTATCTCTGTATTATGAAGGTGTGAAGTGGAGTGTTAAACTTTGTGAAATTGCAGATTTTATTTTGGATAAAGACAACAAGAAGTTGCAGAACAGGAGACATGAGGGCATCCAGGCAAGATGCACACTGCTGGCTCTACTCAAGCTGAACTCAAGTCATAGAGACTTTCAGACTGGCCATACAAACACTCTAATTACACATTAAATGATGTGGAAAGATAGCCTGAAGTAATGTGAGCAATCTTGCTGTAGGGGAATAGGTGAAATGTGGAAAACGTTCCATAAATAGCCCTGTTATTGTGCATAACCAAGAAAAGGTATGCTAAAAATATCATTTTGTGGACTGACATTAACTTTGAATCAATAGCTCTTAAATATCCCGATGCACATTTAAAACTGGTTCACAAAAATGATAATGGTGCAAAAATGCGTTTTGATTTATTGTGATTGTGATTAAATGTCATGTCAGCCCACGGGGGCGGGAGTTACCACAGCTTATGCTCAGGACTTCATATGCAATTCAAAGATTAATGCTGACAATGGTTATAGAAGCTATATTTAAATCAGCAATGCGGTCTCTCCAAAATAATATGCTTTAACTGTGACAGAGAACACTTTTCCAGTGCATCAGCATTTCCAGCAGCATCAAAGCCGATGCCTGTTGTTAGGAATGGGCAGACAACACCTGTTCTTGGTTCGTATTTGTAAACGGGAATAGAAATGCCATATTCATGCCAGTGCTGTTAATTTCACAACCACATCTCTACAGATCCAGCTCTCATGAAGGCATGAGGCGTACTTTGAGCCAGGCCATTTTCCATAGGTTTTTCAAAAGACTGTAGCTCATGTAAGTTAGAAACATGGGCTCTTTGACATGGTAATCAATCACTGCCTTCACAGCATGAAGGTGGTCTGATGTTTTGCAGCATGCATGAGAGCTTTTTTCCACTTGTGGAACTAGTGTGTGGTGTAGAAAGTCAGGGGGAGTTAATAATTTGTTGATTGTGTGGCCTGGCATTGTTATCCGCTGAGATCTGCATGTTATGAGGCTGTGCTACCAAATAGTGTGTCTGGAAACGGACTAACTAATCAGTAGGTCAGAGGGGGTCAAAGCCCAGGTGCAGATTCTGGTGTCGTGATGTCTGCTAATCAAGCATGTTGTTATGACAACAGATGGAGCCAGTCATATTGGGGTGTTTTTTTTTTAACTGCACCAATTAGGGTCAATTTACTAACTGAAATAAATCACCAGTAAAAGACAACATGGGTTAATATGAACCTGTTCAGTTCTAATAATAACTAATAATTGTGAGGAGTTGCAACTGTTACACAAGAAGAGGAGAGAAGAGTTGTTGAGATGCTTCCACAGCAACTCAGCATTCCTTCAGTCTGTAGTTCTGCTGTTTGATGAAAGCAGGGTTATTTAATCAATATTTAACTGTGAGTTGAGTTGACCAGCTGAAAGAAAATTATTTAACATTGATATCTAACATTTGTTTGTTTTGCTATGAAAATGTTCCAGTTTTGAAAATGTAACTTAAATCCTTTGCAAAATGTGTAGAAGGGAAGTAGCTCAAGTTTAAAACTGTAAGATTCATCAATTAATAAAAGGAGAAATGTCAGAGTGAGAATCATAAAGTTGTAAGAGAACAGTTTTAGATCATGTGTCAACAAAGTGTCATATTTCAAACATCCCGGGTCTATTTCTGATTAGCAGTGTGATTTGATCCTTTCTACACTGACCAAGGCATTTTAGTGTTCAGGTTTTTAAACCTACCGGTTTATAAACGAAGGGGCATATCTCCGCGTGGATTATCATGAGCAGTATCCCCAGCAGAGCAGTTCCCAAAGCCAAGGCGCAGAGGCGTTTTTTATCCTCTAATAAAAACTTTCTGTCTCGCAGCCTGTAGAGGTTTTCTCCCTCCATGTGAGTTGTCCGCTTCCCAATAATTGTCACCGGCACAGATACTTCCGCCGAGTCCCCACCGTTTCGGCTGATCAGGCCATCACAACTTAAACAGTCCAGTTTGGATTCGCCGTTCAGGCTGCGGTTTGTCATCTCCATCTCCAAAGCGAACACGAGACGGTCCCCTGTTCCTCTCTCCTTGTCGTGGCTCCCCGTTGCTCCGTCCTCTGCCTGCCCGGGCTCCCCTTTGCTTTCCTCCCAAATTGGGGAAGGCATAGTCCGATGGGCGCACCGTGTACCAGGCCCGTCTGTCCCTTGACGCTCATCGAAGCCGTGTGATAACCAAACTGCTGGCTCGTCATACACCCTCACCTTAACACTCCTACCAATCGGCGCGGCGTGGTTATGCGCACTGGTGCCATTTGGACACTGCGGCGGACTGTGTGCTCTTATTTACAAGGCTTATTATTTTAAGAGTGTGCGTCAGTGCGCCGCAAATGATATGTCAGAGTGTCTGAGTGATACGCTGTCAAGGAATTGCGTCTTTTTGCTCTACAGTCTTCGAATATTGCTATTATAAGTTCACCGTTTTAAAAAAAGAAACAAGACGAGATTTTTCGTTTCTTCATCGAGTCTGACCTGATCAAATACGGTGCAGTTTTCTAAACAAGTACATTCAGTAATGTTTAATTATCACATAAATGAAAAGTAAAATATAGATGCGGTGTGTTTTTATTATAAGGGAACAAACACAGTTATCATATCACGGAACGTTCATAGTTTCCTTTTTTGAATACCATCACCAATATAACAGAATACCCACAAAGAACCTCAAGTTCATTTTCTTTTTGCTAACGCTCAGCAGTTCCACATCAGATACGTGGTTGTAGCTGCAGTTCCACCATCTCGTGGTTGAGTGCCTTCATCCTCTGACACGTTGCGATCTATTCAAAACATCAAGGTTCGCTAACACAGGCAATGACTCACGACTGCCACTGATCCTAATAGTCAGCAGTCAAAAATATGATTTTTCAGGTATTTTTCCTTCAACGTGCGCTTTTTAAACATTCATGTAAATATGATCATATGAATTATACAAAATTTGAGTGTCTTGATTTCCTACAAATGAAAAAGGAGATTCATCCATAAGGCAAACAAAAAATGAGAAAAACGCCCTATTTACGGGCCTGTTTCAAGGAGGAACAGCGTCATGGCCTTGGGCTAAAAATGACGCACACAGGAGTCCTTCCGCTGCAGCATCCTGCTGGTTCTGCTGATGTTAACTACTGTCACATTTGACTGACAGCATGAGCAGAGAGTTCATACTGACAAGTGTCTTCTGTCTAGGAAAATTATTTTCGGAGACAAATAAAGGCATCACGCAAGTAAGTAAGAGAAGACAACTTACAATTCCAGACATGACCGGATTTAATTTGCAGCAATGAGAAGGTAAAAGGCGGATCCAAATGTGAAAAGCCCCCAAAAAACAGTGCATAAGCACAAACAGAATGATTCAGAGTTGCAAGAACAGTAAATAAATATGCATTAAAATCATTAAATAATCTCAGCACTTAGTGAATGAAATGTGTTTGTGTTATGAAATCGATAGCTGCAGCATTTCAACACCATGGGTAATTACTTACAATAAAAAAAGGTTTTAAACGCACCACAAAAAGATACAACATAATAAAAACATATCAATACATCATGTTGACAGAAAGTCCAAGCTGTCCAAAACTATGTTGTCTTCTGTGAATTTACAATATATAGTAACCACTGTTAAAATGTATATACACAATGTATCAGCTTTGAAATGAGCGCCATCCACTGGTGGCAAAATAAATTACAACATTAAAAAGTGTGCATCACTGTGTGGTATCCAACTTCTATTATTTACAAGAGGTTTAGTAAAAATATTTTGAATATACATATTGTTACTCTAGCTACAACTGATTCAAACCCTGAATCACATTTTACAATGACTAAATGATTAACCGTGAGGTATAAACAGTGGACATTATTTGGTGAGATAACTGACAAGAGATTGACAGGAAACATTTGGCATTAAGCGTATTGCTAAGCGTACTTTCCTGAGTTAGTCCAAGCACCCAGTGAATGAAATCATGTACAGTAGATTACAAAAATAGCAGTGCAGACCTGACACATTAGAAACTTATGTTCAGTGGCATGTCTGCCAAGGTCAAGCCGTCACTTACAGGTCACCAAAATTAAGAGAACTTTCTTTTTTACAGGTTGTGCAACAAATTATTTTGACACGTACAGTTTAAACCCGTGCTTTTTTGGCTCAAGTTTTAGCAGAATTCAAAGACCTCCCGTGACACGGCTCAGTTGAAGGATCTTATCATTCTCTATCCACCTTCACCACGCAGTTCTGGACAGTCTAACTCTTCACAGGTCCCCACGGCTGCAGAGTGGCTTGAGGCAAAATGAACTGTGGAGGTGGCTGCGGCAAGATGTAGTAGCCAAATACCTGCTGGGGTGGAGGTGGTGGTGCCTGAGGCGCACACACTGTGGTGAGGAAAACAGGAGTGGCCTTCTTGTACTGAGGCCAAACTGGTGCAGGATGGTAGAAGTACTGGAGGCTAGCAGGGATCTGAACAGAGAGAAGGATTGGAAGAAGTACAAAAGATTAGCAGGGCTGGTGGAGATTTCCCAGCATGGCTGTTACACGTGCTTTGTCCAAGGTTGGAGTCAGTGGTACCTTAGGTACCATAGCTTACGGATAATACACAAAGCAGACGTACACTTGTTACTTTTCAGTGGAGTACTAGTATGTTGTATGGTTTAGTAGTAGTAGCCTGTCCATCACCTATAGGTGCAAATTAGTCCAAAAAAATCCACTCAATAATAGTGTTGTGCCTGTTGAACTCTGAAATCATGAAAATCAGTATGACCACATATAAACACCCTCTGTAATTATTAAATGCATCACCACACATTTCTAACTAAAGTTTAATGTAAAATCAAAAACATGTCATCACTAGACTTCTCCTTTAAAGAACCAACAGATGGCTGTCAAAAAACAAACAAAAAAACCCCACACATTTACCATATTTTTGACGTATTTAATCTTATTTGGTCCTTCTCCGTGTCGCTTTCGAATCCTAGGCACCATCACTACTGTGTAGGTGTCACCTTCTGCTGCTTTCTTCTTGACAACATCCTCCTCTTTTTCTTGCTCTCCCTCCGTCTCGCCATCCTTTGCCTCTTCTTCGGTGTCACTCGATGCAATTGAACTACAATCTGAAGAGGTAGCAGAGTGATAATCCGACGTGTCCAGGTTTATCGAGTCCGAGGAGTCGTCTTTCTCTCCTTTCACATCCTCCTCATCCGTCCCTTCCTTGTTGAAAGAGGCTATTGTAAATGGCCTGCTGTTTTCTCCGGATCTGCGAAGAGGGAGATGAGTATTTTAAGACATCGTTTCACAGAATGCATCATGATGACAACTTGCCCATATTTCTTGGCTGGACTGAGAAATGCCTGTTGTTGTTGAAGCCTGTCTGAATCATTCTTTGTCTGTGTCTCAACAGGCCACCAAGTGACTCACCTTGCACACACCTCCAGCGGGTCGATCCACAGCGTGATCTCAGATGGCAGGCCCAGCTCACTGGTTGTGAGCCCGCTCTCCTCACACGCCTTCAGCACCACTTCATCACAGACTATTCCATCATTTATCCGGATACACCTGTGAAGAATTAAGTGTTAGAGACTCTTTTCTTATGAGAAGCTCTTTCTGTTATACGGCGTATCTGCTGAGGGCTATTCAATAATTTGCCGAGGAATGATAATACCTTTATGGAAATATGCGGAGTTCGGGTTAGGGTAATTACCTGTATGCCTGGCCTTTGCTGGGACAGTCAGGGTACCAGTGGTCATCATATTTGTCGCACAGCAGTTTCTGTAGCTTCTCAGAAAACAAATCTGCTTTGGCTTCATTAAGCTTGCCACGTGCCACAACCAGACGTTTGAGGAAGTCGACTCCAGCCTTCACCTCTCTTTTCATTGTTCACACCTACAGAAACAGAAAAGTCATCTCAGTGTTTTTGACTGTGTGGCTTTGTAATCACTTTCCACACTTGCATTTTTTGCTAACTGAAGAGCAAACATGCATATTGTGTAACCTGACTGTGGCTTCCCTTCGGTGAGATGTGGGGGGAACAAGAACAGCACTTCTCTGTGCTCAGGCATTTTTTTTGTACCTTTATGTGTCATAAAGTAATAAGGTGCTTGGCATTTTATAGCTGGGTTGTCAAAAGGCTAAAGTTTGTATACAGGCAAATGAGATGCAAACTATCGCTGCTATGTTGCTGACATGCAAGTATTTTTCATGCAAATCAAATGAGCTCACTGTGCTGTTTATCTTCTGATAGTGTGTCTGTTTGGGTTGGGTCCCAATGTCAGCCTGACCGGTAGAGTGTGTTCAGTAAAGGCCAAGGCATTTCAAACTGACTGACTGTGTCTAACTCTGAGCGTGTGATCATCCTTCACACGTCCATGATGAAAAAGTTGTGCCTTGAACTTCAAGGTGCAGATGCTCGTTTTATTCTTGTGGCTTTAAACACACCACTATTGCTTCAGACTGTGTGCTTCGTGTGTGAACGTTGTTATTTTAGCCAAGAGCGGCAGCCACAGCTGCCCACACGAAACAACAAGTTCAGAGGCAGTAACTTGAAATCCCTAACAAATATGTTTTGTCATAACATGACCTGCGAGAGCATGAGTGTGTTATCAACCTCATGTTTAGATCCTTCAACAGAAGCTCGGCTATTCCCGTTACTTATTAGTGTGTGAGGTAAACAGTGTTCCTCATGAAGTTGTTGTTGTTGCTTTCTCAGTTATACAACTCAGTTACACTTTAAGTCACTCAGCAGCTAAATATCTTCACTCCAGCAGGATGTTACTTTGTCTGACACAAATATGTGAACACAGATTTTTGTTAGGTTTTCTTGTTTCGGTGTCTACTACACCTATGGAGAATGTTTATAATTCTTTAAGAGTTCACAGAAATTAAAAACGTGTTTTCATTGTAACATCTGTAGACATCATGACATTACCTATTACGATTGTGTTAAAATAAACATTGTGAATAAGGTCTAAGATAATTTTAATTAAAAGTTATGTTACAGCTTATGGTAATCTACAAAACACGCCACTGTGCTAACATCAAATAATGCTCATATCTGTGATTTTGGTTTTCTTGTAAATTGAACTAGGGCAGCAACTACAGCAGATGTCTTTTTTTTTTTCTTTTTTTTGCTTAATTGCTCTGGTGTAAACAATGTTTAAGAAAAAAATACTGCTAAACAATTATCCAGTTGTTTGCAGATTCAATGTCTGTTTATCAGTGATTCCAGCTTTGAATGAAAGTTTAGTTTAAAATCAAAGATCAACTGTTTATTGTAAAAACACAAAGTCACAGAACTAAAGCACAACTAAAACTTTGCCCCAAAGAAAGTTGATCTTTTGGAGATACCACTGTTCAACTCTATCTTCTGATTAGGCTGCCATCATTTTCATCCTTGCAGTTGTTCAAACACACTGACAACAAACAGCATCCCACAAATCACAGCCTGCTCAGGGCACTGTATTAATCAACCAAGCGAAGATGACTAATGTTTTCAACTGACTTGCATCATATAAACGTGTCTCGATACTAATTAAAGGAACTAGTAGACGTTGGCGTTTTCTTTGATTACTTCACCAGCGAGATGTTTTTGATCTAATCACAGGTTCAGTTTAAAAAAAAAAAGCTTCCAGCTATGACGAACTGGTTCTCAATCTGCACACTGTGTTTACTGAACAGTGACCTGGTGCCATTATCTGTATGTGTTGATACAGTTTTGACTCTGCATATGAAGACAACAATCTGACCCATTTGCTGAGCGTTTTCCTCCACAGCAGAAAATGTAACACTGTGTTCAGATAGTGCTGATGGGGGACAGGGTGGATCCTCACTTATTGATATGCTCAGTGGGTGTTTAGCATATCACAACTTCGTATGCATTTCCTCAAGCAGGTCTGTCACATCACAATAAGCGCAATCACGTCTGAACAGCGGCGTGGAAATGTGTTACAGTTACATGTGAGAGCTCCTTTGTCTGGTTTCCATCGATATTCGCTATGGGCGATAAAGTTGTCGCGACTGCGTGAAACAAAGGAGACGCAACAAAGAAGTAACACAACTGTGCGATCCGTAGGGAGTCCACGTGTTTGCGCGTGTGCGTGTGTGTTATTAATATCCATCACAGCCATAAAGTAAAAGATAAAACTGTTCAAAGGGATCACACTGTTCTGTCTATGGTCTGCTGCTTGATAAAGGAAACTTCAGTGTACATGCTGGAAATAACGCATCTGGGGTTTCTGACAACGCGGAAAGCCCCAGTGGAAATTTAGAAATTCAGCAGAAACAGGCCTGAGGACTCGCTTCAGGTAGAGACGCTACATCATTTCCTTACAATGTAACTTAACTCTAACGAGCGGTACTTTATTGAAATGACCAGTTAACGTAGTCTGATTAATGTTGACGTGGAAAAGTTCAACCTGTTGGTCGGACACCGACGTAACAAACCAATAAAAACTAAAGTTGTACATTAAAAAAAAAAATGAAAGAGACGTAGAAGTAGAGTTAAAATGATACTAAAGGACATAAATGTAAACAGGTAATCACACAAAGTAACAAATGAGCGAACAGTTACACTGTAGGTTATTACCTATATTTACAACAAACTAGTTTACAAACTATTAAAATTAAAAACAAACAAAAACAATTACTCACGATAAGTAAAAAAACGTGCCCAGCTTGTGAATATCCAGCGCTCGGTGATTGTCCTCGGCTCCTCGCCTCTTATCGCGGCTACGTGCCTCTCTGTGCTGATGTGTTGGAGTTATTATGGTTAGCACATGTTGCTTCCTTGTTCTCTCTGTGGTGCTGCAACAGAGACGTAACATTACCGTCAGCGTGACTCACTTCCTTTAAGCACCGTGAGCAAGAGCTGACTGGCTCCCCGCAGGAGGGACACCCCGCCCGGCCCAAATATGGGCAGACGGAGAAGGTGAACAGCTGAACTGGAGGATTTCACTCCGAAACAAGTTGTGGCTGTTAGTTCCTGGGAATCACGTGACGGTTTCAGTGTTTCGTGATGTCATTTGATGTAATACTCTAATAAATTACTCCTGTCTAAGGTTGCACTGTGTGTGACAGATATTATGGTTCTTGATAAGATATTTGGATCCACTGTCTGACAGTGATCCCTTAATCAAAGATTTATATGGTGCAATTACCGCAGGTGGTCAGTAATCAAGTACATTTACTACTTGCTTAAGTACAGTGTTGCGGTATGAATCCCAACCCTTTGCTGGAGTATTTCCATTGCATATTACCTTTACTCCACTGTAATTCATTTACTATTTTAGTAGCTAGATAGACTACACTCTCTGGATGCTGATTAATAATTCAAACAGAACAATTGAAAACTAGGGACACAAGTTGTGAAAAACAGGGTGGAACAGCTCCTGAGATGCTGTTTCAACGTCCTACATTAACATCCATGTTTTATCCTATCAGATAAAGTATTAAAAGTTACATACTGATATTGAAAACTAATGTGAACATTGTAGCATTATAGATTCTGTATGCCAGAGTTGAAAAAAACATGAACAAGTTTTCATTGTGTCTTTGTTTTGACTTTCAGCAGCAGAGTCTGGTCACACCAACTGCTTATACTGAACCTCTGCTGAAAGCAGTTTGCTTCACCTCATCTAAAAGGTTCCTGTTTATATCTTAGTATTCAAGATAAATATTTTATAATATATTTTGACTGGTAATGAATCTAATTATAACATTGTAGCAAAATAATTTGGGCTTAATATTGACTGACGTATTATGTTATTAAATTTGAGGTTTTAATACGTAAAACAATTATTCTGAAAGTAACTTGAGCCTTGTAAGTAAATGTATAACTTAAATGTTGTATTTTAGTTATTTGGTAGATACTTTTATACAAAATGAGGAACAAGTGATGTACAAAACATCCAAAAGCTTTCCGTTACTAGTTTATAAATGATGCAGCTATAAATGTGAGTTATATTAATAAATATACATGGATATTTGTTTAATATTACACATTTCCTGTTGTCATACAATCTTTAGTTACAAAATGTTAGTAGCCTAAGACATTAATGATATTTTAAACTTGTCATTCAGGTCTGCAACTATATTTTAAAAGAACTTTATGATCATCTACGAACCCCAGGGTTGGTTGTTTAACCACAATTCCTGGCCTCATGTCAAAGTGTCCCTGTGGCTTTAAATGTGGCTGTCTGTTCATAAGAAATTCCCAAGGGGATTAATAAAGTATCAATGATTAAATATATTATGCATCTTTTCTTCTTCTAGCTTATACAGAAAGTGCTTTAACTGAAGTTTTTTTTTCCCTGAACTAGAGAGTTTAATAAACAAGTGGAGTGGCATAAATAAAATAAAGTACTCTTTTTATTTTTATTGTCATCTAAATTGCAGTATGTTGTTAAATAAATCAATAAAATTATTGATAAATTTTAATGTAGCTATTTGAAATGGACCTAATTCAACAATACATTATGTGTTGGATTGTTACAACATAAATGTTTTGTCATATAGCCTTATATCATATTTTATAAAATGATCATATAATCAGGAAGTGCAGATTAGATTAGTCCAGTGCAGTTATAATAAGATTTTTTTTTCTAAAACATAGCGTAAGAGAGAGATTAAGTCAAAAGTAAAGTACTAGTAGTTTTGGTTAAGTAGTGTTTCAGTAAATACTTAGTTACCCACCATTAGCTTTTTTTAGTCTCATGTAGGTTGGCTGTTTTCCAGTTTGTTTTTGTGGTAAAAAGTAGGAATGTGAACACTGTGACTGTGTTGGAATGTAAAACTGTAAAAGATGACTGGTTTAACAGTTGGCCTTAAGACATGTTTACAGATCCGTGCATGGTTCTCTTGTTAAGCACAGAGTTGCAAAGCACTACTTAGTCTAAACTGTGATTTATTTTCAAATAATTGTCCAATATTCTGTAGCTCCATTTTACACACCCAGTGCTCTTTTGACCGCAGAGCTTCAAATATACCAAGCTATGAGTCAGTATGCTTAAGATCAATACAGTGTTCATAAATACCAGCAGTTCACAGCAACACAGACTGAAAGACTGCAGCTATAAATCACACAGTGCAGACAGTGTATGTGTGTGTGGAAAGACAGTTTGACATGCATCATATGTTACATGCCTATATGTCAGTGTTTTGCATGCAAATATGTGAGCGTGCAGAGCAGAGGTTGTTGTGTGATAAAGGTAAAAGATGCATTATAAAAATATAATTTAATGAAAACACAGTGCTTGACTGAATCAGTAACTTTCCATTACTGCCTTTCAGATATTATTGATCTGTGTTCTCTTCACTTCATACCAGAAAGTCCTTCTGTAACCACTAGAGAGCAGCCTAGTTTCTTCTCAGATTTCAGTCAAGACAAAAGTGTCACTGGCATGTTTCTAAAACACTTTAGAAATGCAAATGTGTTTTTTACAGGTTGATGAGTATTACAATAGAAGCCAAGAGATAAAAAGTATAGTATAAATGCAACACTTGACTAATTTCTCTTATGTGAGCTGTCTGCTATAGCACACCTGTATGCCCCCCTTCCTCTTCCTCTCTTTTACACTCGTTTTCTCTTAATTCATTTGGATTCTTTTTGTCCATTTACATTTTATTTCTTTCTCATCAGCTGCAGCAGTATGTGCTAGTGTCAGTGCAGGTAGGATGGAGACAGTGTGTTGAATGGTTGGATATTTCTCTGTCCTGCCTCTACTGGATCACCCTCCCTGTCCCAGATGCCAAGTCAAGAGTAAATTATTGCTGTGAGTGTGTATAAGAGAGAAATAGATAGCTAGAGTGAAAGGGAAACATGAGAGGGGTGAGATGTGAGAAGTAGAAAGTGTTGAAGAGCGGGTGTCTTGTTATTGATTAGCGTTGTTTTGATGACTGATGTAAATTAAATTGCTTTTCCTCTCTCTTTGTTTGCCTCATGTTCCTCTTTCTTACTATTTTGTTGACCTCCATCCTACTCCATCTGCTTAAGCTCAACCTTTGCAGGCAATTTCTGCCATTAACTATAAGACTAATTACACTGCAGCGTTTTTAAACAAGCAATTATTTATCTCGAAGAGTCACAGGTCATTATTTTTTACTTTTATTCCTGATATTGCTTGTCAAACAACAAAAACTTGTGCACAACTTCCAACATCTGAAACCTACTGTCTTTCCCTGACTGAGAGTCACCTGTGCTCCTCAAACAATGGTGAGGATAGTTCTGTAATAATGAGAAATCAAAATGGGATTGTTCAACTACACACTTTTGGCGTAGATAATTCCTCACAAGTGTTCTGATTTTGTAGATAAGTATTGGAAATGAAACCACTTGACCTCGAAATGTGATCGTTCTTTTTCAGAAACAGCCTCTCTCTGAACACGTCTGGCAGTATCAATGAAGCCCACACGCATACGCCACATGCAGCTTGCTTCGCCTTTAAAAACATATTGATTTCTCTCTTTTGCAGGGAGCTTAATGCGATCGATCGGCAAGGCTCTTTCAAGATCAGCACCAGTATAAGCATCTCTTCCCCTAACACATATGCTGCCTCTTTCCCCTCAGGTAATGATTGTCCTTGGGCTGGGGGAATAGTTCGTCTACATTAAAAGAAAAAGAAGTGTTTCATGTGACATCCACTCCCTCACTCCCCTCTGGTCACCATTAAGCGAGGAATGTATATTTGTCTCTTTAACAAAAGGTATGGGTGAATGCAGCACACACCTCTTTTGACCTTTATCAGCCAACCCAGCTATTCCCCCCTCCCTCACCCTCTCCCCCTCCTCCTCCTTCTCATCTCCACCTTCATTGAGTCAATACCTATTTGTATTTGCAATGCATTAGAGCAGTGTCCTCTTTTTGATTGAAAAAGTTGTGTTTTCTCAGTTTGGCGCCTTGTGGGCAACATGATAGACATTTTTTATGAACCACCTTTTTTTTTACTTACATTTTAACATTTAATAAGAAATTATGAGACACTCCAAGTTTAAGCTCCGATAAATGGTGTAAAAGCTAATGTAGAACCATAAAAACATCCCTTTACCTGCTGCATGGGATATGGGAGGCCTGGATGCTCCAAGGGCTCTAAATCTGAGGGTTAATGAGAAAAAAAGCCTTACACCTGCATTAACCAACTTGTAGCCACAAGGAGGCAGCATAAAGGTGATATGTAGGTAAGTTATCATGGGAAACTTGTTAACAAACAGATTCCACCTTTATGCATCCACCAGACAGAGCAACATTAGCAGTAATTTGAGGTCATGTTTCTGACCACCTGATGGTTAGTCCAATAGTTTCTGTTTTTAGCTCTGTTTTTGGTCTGCACCAGTCCTGAGGGAAATATCTCTCTTTAGCTGCTAAATGCACCACCAGCTAGTTGCCAAGTTTGTGTGTCAGCTGTCTGATACTGAGCAGGTGGTGCACTGTACAGGGGAGTTTTAGAGTATTAAAAGAGAGCTTTATGTTTTCAGTGCTCAAATTAAACACTCTGGGAAGGGAACACTGATAACTGTCTGAACTCCTCAAAGTTCATACATAGACATACGCAATCTGTTGAAAGGCATCCTGAGGAGGCATTATTAGGCCTTAAAGGATTACAAACCATAAAGGTTTGGAACCAGTGAGTTTTCCACTAGGGACAACCTTTTTTTAGTTGTAGTTGTAGATTTGTAGATGATCCTCTAGTCTTGTCCTAAAGGAGCTGGAGTTCCAGTACGTATGATAATGATATTTACCTCCCCTCATGCTTTTGCTCTAAATAAGGCCACCTTATGTTCACCCACATACAATATGTTGTTTATTTCAACCTTTTGATGGGATTAAATTAGATTTCTTTTGATTGGTGACTTTTAATTTCCTATATTTCAGCCCTACTACCTGGTTCACAGGGTGGCAGAATCAACACAGGATACTTTTGAAATTATTTAATGTATCCTTGTAGCTCACTGATTATGCGGAAAATATGATTTACCAGCACTGCCTTGTTGCCTGGAAATAAAAATATAATGGTACATGTTTATGGAAAGGGGGTTTCGATGAAAGGAACTTTCCATTGTAGCTATAGTAAATATAAATTCACTACTGATTTATTAATGAAAACTTTATTATCTTTGTATATTAAATTGTATGCTTTTCCACAGACAACTTTCACATATAAGACAGTTCATGTTATGCTATGATTGGACTAAATAAACTAATTGAGAAGTAATATTTTTCCTGGAATTAGTACTAAAGCGTACAAACGGTTTAGAAAATTTATTGGAAATTATTTGAGAAAAT
>OMLM01018201.1:3232-28919 GCA_900302695.1 Helostoma temminkii | reverse complement strand
AGAAAATTAAGTATTATTAGTATTATTAAGTATTATTACATTGTATACATACACATTACAAGGCACAATTTAAAGAGAGCTTTATCTTTTCAGTTCTTTTTCAGTAGTTTTTTTTATGTGCTTAGTTTTCAAACTTTTGTTTCAAAGTTATAAGTTGATATAACAAGTGTTTATGATCCATAGACTACTGTACAAAAACTGAATAAATGGCATGGGACTGCTTGTATAACATCAAACAGTTTAACATATGCAAGTACTGTGAGAGGCGTAGTTCAGTTTAACATGTGGCCCTTCTGGCCTATGATCCAATCCTGACTCCCCTCTTTCTCCCCCTCCGCTGTCTCAACAATTAAATCAGTCAAGGTGAGCGCACTGCCCACTCGATTTCTTCTTTTGTAAAACAAAATGGACAAATAGATAAAGCATAAGCTGGTATAATAGTCCACTTTATGACCCACAACACAAATGATTTGTCTTATTATGAAACATTTCACCTGCATGTCAGCAGTTGCCATGGAGATTTGGTGCAGATATGTGAGGCTCTGCTTAATGGACTGACCTTAACCTTGCACTTTCTCGATTGTATGCTGCCATGAAGTTACAAACACATGGGCATACTTTATACTGTAAATCAATATTTCAACAGCAGCCTCTTCTCTCCCTAGAAATTACAAGAAAACTCCTATTAAAGTATTGTTTTATGCATCTTATTTCTTGAACTGATTTCCAAATGTACTGTAGCCTTTAACCACCATTTACAAACCTTTCCCCTCCCCCATCAGCATTTCTCTCTCTGCCCCTTTTTGCCCCTCTGTCCTGCTCTCTCTCTCTCCCTCCTGCAAGCTGTGTCTCTTTCCTGTGTGCTGGGGGCCAGTGGAGGGGAAGTACACCGAGAAAGAAAAGCACTCCCTGAGTTCAAGTGCATGGGCTTAAAGGCACAGCTGGCTTCAACAAAGGGTAATATGACAGGGGGAAAACAGTCATGGAAAGGCAGAATAATGACCTACTGACAAGGTGCTTGTGCACATGGAGACAGTATAGTGTTTGTTTCACAAAAAAGGGGAAATAAAAAAGATGTGAACAGGAAAATAGAGAAATATGTCTCCTCCCCTTTTCCTCTCTCCACGTATACTCCTCCTATTCCCTCCCACCTTCCTTTCTTTCAATCTCTGTCCGTCTCTCTCTCTCTCTTCTCCTTCATTTTTACCCTGCATGCATGCACACTCACACACACAGATATACACACACGATGACTGATGCCTTCTCCTTCCTTCTCTTGCATTCTGTTTTCTCTGCTTTCTCTGCAAAGACTTTTGTGTGTGTCCTCTTGGTGTGGTGTATGGTAGGACCAGTTCTTCACAGATTTAGCTCATGCTATCCCAGGCACAAACTGAGCAGTAGCACTACCTGCCTCTCACTTTACTGCCTGTGTCTTCATCTGCTTGCCTTTCCCTCCTGTACTTTTCCTCATGGTGTTGATTTCCTTTGTCCATAAGGCATGTTTCACTTCAAAGCCCTGAGCATGGAAGGGGTGAAAAAAATAGAAATGGAGTCTGAGGAAGAGGAGATGAGGCAAGAGCGGATAAAATGTGACGAGGCTGGAGTGAAATAGAGATGCAAAGCTGCAAGTCAAGAGGGAACGCACTAACGCGAGAGTGAGGAAGAAGAGACAGAGAGGAGGAATCAAGTTGGAAACGGGAAAGAAACGCGGGAAAAGGTAAAATACAAAGCAGACTTATGCAACATAAGTTACATTTGCCTCTTGTAATCATATACACACAATATTACTCCGTTATTGTTTTTGTTGTCTACCTTGTCCTGATTTCTCTTCTAGGCTCTGATTTGGTTTCTGTTGGTTTGTCTACCTAAAGTCATATTCCTTCCTCCCACTCCTGCTAGAACATTTCCCCAGTCTCCACGGTTCTTTTGTAATCCACATGTATGTTTGCTGAAATAGCTCTTGCCTGAAATCAAGATCAGTGGCAGAAAAAGGTTCAGGCTGGTTTTGGGCCCAGTAGTGAGGACGTAGGGGAAGGAAGAACAGGGTTGGAATACTTAGTTTGTGCCGTTATTCTTTCGATCGCTGTCACTGTAGATGTTTATATGTTAAGTGTTACAGAGTATTTACTGACATCGGGAATGCTTTGGTTTGGTTCTTTCAGCTGATATGGGAATGTTAAAAATATGACACAAAGTATGTGAATTTTTTGGCTATCATGATCCCTGCTTTGGAATTGACATGTCCCACCCACTTCTACCCGTTACGATTTTGTGTTCTCAGTTTGCATCCCTTATACTCTGTGTTGCATATGACCAGACCCCATGTGTATGTCTTTTAGCATCCACTAACACCTAACTTACTGCTCTAAATAGATTTATGCTTTGTGCACATTCAGCCCTAAGCCCAACCTTGCTGTTTGTTTGTACTTAGTCTTGCCTTAATTGTCTAATATCGACAAGTTAGTGTCGCCCCCCCTGCATGTGTGCTTGAGTCCCTATATATCCTTATTATATCCATGTTCTTAACAAGCCTGTCCATCTCCATGGAGCCGTGGTATGACCTCTCAATACTTGTACCCTGAATGCTTGCAAACAAACTCAAAGATACTCCAGTTGTCCACAGACTGTGGTGCACCATTTGACAGACTGCAGATACAAGGTTTTTGTGATCAGTAAATCGCAACAATATTGTAGGGATTCTGGTCATTTTTAGATTTTTTTGTGATATCAATGGTATCAGAATGTATGTTTAAGTAAAGAATGAAAGTCGGCAACAGCAGACCCTGATGACTGTTTGCTGGTTTGTGTCGTTAGACAGGGTGTAGCTATGCGGCTATGACAGTAATATTTTGTTTGTTTGTTTGTTTTTGGTGAAGGATAGATGGTTTAACACACATAATCATTTCAGGTCTGCTACACTAACAAACACAGAGCAAATCAGGCATTCGTGATAAGTAATTATTATAGTGACCTTGATCCCTGAATGTGTGGAGGTAGAAGTAGAAGCTCACGGCAACCTGCACAGCTGAAAGTGTATGTGCTACATTCATCATACTCCCAAAAAACACTGATTAAATTTTGTGTTCGAAATAAAAGTGATGACATTTTCCACTTCCACCCATGATTATTATTTTATTACTAAAGCTTTACACACAATAACTGAAACATTTGCTTATGGTAATGGCATATTCCTCAGAGAGCATTACAGCATGCATTTGACATTAAATGTGATTTACTAACGTTTTCAGTTCAGTGTGAACTTTGTGAATCAAATGCTTCACAATTCATTTTATAAACAAACCGAAAACAAAGAATAAAAAAGCTTTTATGAATAAAGGTCACTGATTGCTGCTGTGGCATTAATCCAGCCATATCATATGGTAACACTTAAACATGAGGCATTCAGTACATCTATAGCACTTCTTCTCTATAACAATACTGAATACTTTGGCAGAAATAATGGATTAGCCGAGCTTATTGTAACAACAGTGAATGTATGTTATTTAAAACCTCTTCAACTTGTGGCAGCCACTTACTGATCCCAGCACATCTAAACTTTAGAGTGCAGAGGAAGCCATTAATGTGTTTCACTTTATAAAACATAACTCGACCTTCGCTATCAATTATGTAGCTCTGGTGTGAAAGAGATGGGAGCCGGGCCACACACAACAGGCATCGGCGTCCGGTGTCGAGAGAAAGCACAGCACCACGTGACTTCTGTGGATGTACCACAGCTCTCTCACGGTCTGAGTGAGAGCTATTCCCTACGGACCCAGTGTTCCAGTTGCTTCACTGTTTGTCTGCTTTCTGTAGGACATGGAGTTGAAAAGGGGCTGGAGCTGAGAAAGCTCCATCTGGATACCCACAGGGCTTTCCTGCTTATAACTACAGTGCTAATAATCTTTCTGTCTCTCACATGGAGCATAAAGTTTTACCACTTTGAATCTCTGAATGACACAAAATGTACAGTTCCAGTTCCGATGAATATTTGGAATTTATTGTCATTATATTAGACTTTACACTCACTACAATTATCTGACAGCTGTAGTTAGTAATTACCTGCAAAACATTTACTTTATCTTCAAAATACAGTTTATTGTTGTAATTTAAAAGCCCAAACGTGTATAAAATACACTACACTACACTAGACAAAATTAACATGGTCTTAAATAATAATAGTAGACCTGCAGTATAAAACACAACACTCAACTTGACCATTGGTAATTATGTTAATTTTGTTATTTTACATACCAGTGTTATTATTATTGTTATATTATACTAATATACACAAAGATTATTTAATGTGAATGCAGGCAAATGTGATGCTCAGGTCCAATATCATGGCATTAAGGATTTAAGACAGACCACATATCCCTGTTAAAACCTGGTGTAGAACCTGAGTTACATGTGTTTTAATGGAATAAATACTAAAAGGAAATACACATAGTACATGTACACATAGTGCTAAATATATGTAGTACATAGCATCAGTTGGACTGTAACTTGAACAATTAGATTCCCCAAATAAACAGCACTTTGCTTTACTTTGAATAGTTGTAAAAATACTTAGACACACCTTTTATACTGTGGTGCCTATTAATGTTAGATTTCTCTCAGACTGCAAAGTTTCACAGCCTACAGCTACCACTGTTAGGTTTGTACTTAAGTAGCTGCATCTCTTGAAAACCCGAAGTGTGGCTGCGAAAGAGAGCAAACATACATCTCGCTGTTTGCTTTAATAAAATTCTTATCCATGTGGGTATGAGCCTCTCCCCACAATCAACTGATGATTAAGGAGCAGATATCTGCAGTATGATAGTTATTCATTCTGAGAAAACATATTTTGCTGTTCTTCACTTTCTGATATCCTAAAGCATAAAGAAAACACTGGCTGGCCTGTTCTATTGTGTCTAAGAAGTTATATGATATTATGGGATTTCAGGGCATGGGAATCCAAATTACAACTTGTTGTCATTTGGTTTTATCCAGGATAGCTGTACAATGCTGTTTACAGTAGTATGCTTTTGTGTTTTTCCTCCCTCCCCCTGCAGTGTTCAAATCTCTTCCAGAGACCACATTGATATGAATGAATAGTTTCCTCATGGAGAGGCCAGGTGGCTGCCTTGTGCATTCAGATTGAGGGAGAGGTGGTGAGGTGGGGGTTAATATTTGCAGGCTGTAGGAATGTGTTTGGAGTCAGCAGTAAGAATTCCTCAGTTCTGCATTAGTAGGTCACAGTGTTGCCTCGCCAAACTATCTCTATCCCATCTTTTCCTCCATGTCTGTCTCCTCCGCCTCGCATTTGATCTTTATCGTCACGTTCCTACCACTGACTTGTTCTTAATGCGTGTCTCTTTCTTCTGTGTTCTGTCTCAAGTTTTGATTCTCACTACTTCGCTTCTCCTCTCAGGATCTTTAGATGTCTTGTAGACATCTTAAGACTCTCAGGAGATGTTATTTGAGTAAAAAGTGAGAGATAGTGAAACAGCATTTGAGTTCAATAATCCTAGCACAGTAGTCTCTCCTATTGGCCCCACATCCTCTTCAGTACGTTGGTTATCTGTGATTAATGGAGCAGGTTTTAGGCTAGGCTTTGTTAATCGCATTTGTCACATTTTCTGTTCATGTCTTCTCATGATTTAGGCCAAATGTGTACCGGAAAATAGTCACCACCTTCCAACACGTCATTAAATCATCACAGATATCAGAATTGTGACTTAGCTTTCTTGCTCAGATCAAATCAGGACAAGAATCACAAAGATAAAAGCCAATTGTTTTAAAGTTGTTTTCATCGAGGTAGTATGGAAGTTAGTTTTCTGCATTTCCTCACCAGCTAACCAACTGCTAATAGTAGCATCATACATACAGAACAGAACTGTATGCAGCAAATTATTACTTACTATTTCAACTTCACAAATTTAAGATACATTCTATTATATATTATTGCAAACAAAATGTGTACAAAAGAAGTACTTATTATTAAATTGTAAATTAGTACTAGAATTGTAATTCTAATACTAATACTATTTTACAATTTTTTTTACATGACTTAAAATATTTGCAGGAAGAAAGATTAAATAATTTGAATAAATCATGCCCTCAACTCATGGCTCTACAAGTACAGAGTTATAAGTATGTTTTAAGTGTACAGATCAAGTGGTTGAAGTGTCTCTACATCTCTTCTTACAACATATTGATGCCATTCACAAGGCTCTCCATTATGCTTTACAGTGATACACATGCTCTGCAGTGGTGTCGGAGGTGTCAGTTGGCTACGTCACACAACGACACCTTCAAGTGTGCCAACTCTCTGTGCCAGACAGAGAGGAGGTGGGTATGGTGCGAATAAAGAGAGGAGAAGAAAGATGAAGGCACAAAGAAACAGAGGTAGACGCAAGTGGGTGAAAACAGCTGAGGGAGAAATAGTGTGAGGGAGGAAGAAAGGGTTTGATGCCAGAGCAGTAAAAAAACAAGGAAGGTGAAGGGTGGAAGGAGGAAACATCATTTGTGTTAGTTGTCTGCGTAGTCAGTGAATTGTTAGAAAATGAACATCAACTGCTCTT
Source organism: Helostoma temminkii (assembly GCA_900302695.1). NCBI lineage: Eukaryota > Metazoa > Chordata > Actinopteri > Anabantiformes > Helostomatidae > Helostoma > Helostoma temminkii. The sequence goes on along the minus strand of OMLM01018201.1, from coordinate 22,356 downwards.
AAGCAATAAAAATTAGCCAGTCTGGTGATGAGAATCAACTGGCTGACGTATAGTAAGCATTATACTGTACATCATAGTCAATATATCATAGCAAAAAGATTAAGAAGTTAGCTAAAACCTACCATTGCCAGCTGTTCTTTGGTCAGTGTGGGTCATAGGGGTTACATCTGTAAGATGAAAGGAGACGTTGTGGTTGGTTGCTTCCACAGAGGAATGGAAAGGTCAGGAAGTGGCCCCAGCACAAACACCAGACACATTGTTCAAGTTCAAGGTAACACTGAATGGAGTTTTCATTCAGTTAGCTTGGCCCTTCATCCTTTGACAGTGCTCTGATAAGTCCTCTGATAAGTTGCTGTTTTTAAAACGGTCGTAATTAGAGGAAAACACAGCCTTTGGCAATGTCTGACATTGATGTTACACTGTTAAAACTGTAAATTAATTATGTCAGTTTTATTTATTTAATTAGTTATTTTGGTGCAGATTAGCTGTTCTGTGGTGTTTGGTTAAAGCATTAGCTACAGTTTGTATGTGTCTGTGTGTGTACTCACACACGGCTCGTACTCAGGTGTGTCTATTGTCTGTCCTTTCAGACAATGAACAAGGTCACAGCCAGAGGGTCAGATGTCAGGGCACTGTTTCCCCTCCTCCTCCTCCTCTAGCAGCCTCCCTCCCTTTCCTTCCCCTCTGTTGTGTCTGTTCGGTCGTCAGCTCCTCATTAACTCCTCACAGGGGATTTCCTGTTCACCTCCTTTTCTTCCCTGTTCCTGTTCAAAATGGAAAAGCCTATTAGCTCTTTTTAGAAAACATGAATAATTAAATCTTTAAATTGTGCTGAATATGCAAACTAACTGCCTGAAAGTTGTAACTACACGCTTGCAGTGAAAAAGGCAGGCAGAGCACCACTAAACCAGCTACAGTGCCAAACCTAAGAGAAGTCTGGACCTGTAATTGATGACTTTGCGTTCTCAATGAGTACAAACAACACACACATATAGACATATACACACAAGCGCAGGAACATAATTCAGAGTCTGACTCACCCCCTTTAACAGAAAGTCAATAACAATACAGGAATGATTAATCAGTCCCTCCGTGGCCCCTCCCTCTCTGCTCACCACCTTCCATTCTCTGTTCTCAACCCCACTCACTCTCTCTCAGCTTAGTATTGATCTGAATGCATTTGCTTCCCATTTATCTGTTAGCCCCCTCCCCCATCACGTATATACTGCCACTGCATCGAGCGGTCACAAAGAACCTTTCACACAGAAGTGTCTCCCATGCCCATACAGAATAAGCACGTGCATGTGCAGCAGCAGCAAACACACATCACTGCAGCGTGCACGCCATATGATACTCTGATAGGCGCTATCTTAACTGTGTTGTAAAGGGATTTGGTTTGATTATTCTAGAGTGCAAATTGTAAAGGTCCTTTTCATAGTGCAAGTGAAGTCTCTGTGTGTGTATTTGCGTTTGTATGTAGCCTAAATACAAAGCAGCATTACAGGTTTAACCAACAGCTCATTTGACCTCCTGCATTCCCCATTTCTATTCTGGTTGGTGGCACACAGGTTGCCATGACACCAGACTGTTTTGTCTGCCCTTTGACCTCTTATAGGGGTGCTGTGGTCAATCAGGCATTACATGTGAGGGGCAAATAGAAGGGAAAAGAGGGAGGGGGATGCATTTCCTCTGTAAAAATGAGGTTTGTCTATACATCCGCTTTGTATAGCACAGAAAGTGGGGAGCCTCCGAAAGGCTTGCAGTGAAACAAAGACACGTGCACATACAGACATGGCGCTCTGCAAGGGTAAATGAACTAGAGGAGCTCCCAGGGGGTGGAGGGTTATTATGTTCATTGTGCAGTCGCCCAGCTAAAGCTGTTTGGCTGCTTCTTTTGAAGTTATATTTATCAAACCGAAGCAGAGGCTTAGCACTCCAAGCTGCTGCATTGCTGTGTCCACACTGAGCAACGCATGTGTGCACTGAGGTGGCTTTCAGATAGCAAGATTTAAACATTCTCAAATGTTTATACAAGCAATCTCAAACAGAAACTTAAGCATGAAACCAAATTTATGTTACGGTATTGGCATCAGTGATATTCTTTCATGATAAATTAAAGCGGTGAAAGACTGAAATGAAGGGGTTTAATGGTCTAATGGGGTTATGCTCAGTCGTTTCCTCATAGCAAACAGCAATTGTCCACAGTGCTGATCATGCTGGGATAGTTTTGTATATAGACTCAACAAGCAATGCAAAGCATTTGAACAGGGTAATTATAAAAAACGCTGAAGTGCTAAAAAGCATTTTGCACTATTCTGCATTTTCAAATTTTTTTAAAAAACTGATTCATCTCTAATGTTATGGTATTTGCTTTAAAGGTCAAACACAGTAGAATTAAAACTAGATTTTTAAATCATTCCTAAAGTGTTACATTTTGTAGCTGATGTTGTACTCCAAAGCAACTCTCGAGTAACCCAGTAGCTTTTCCTGTTCTTCAGCTGTTACAGGGATTGAACCTGTGACCTCTTAGATAAACAGTCTTTCTATTCATGAGGTCATGTCATCTCCCTCTAACCACCTCTGTATGTTTGTTTGTTTCTGTGTGTATTTCAGACAGCCTCAACTTCCTGTCTGAGAGACATCTGGTACACTGGAATGAATAAGTGATAACAAGGTAACAGTATTTTTGTATTATACATTTCAATCATCTACCTATCTGTCAAAATAAAAAAGCCATTTACCACATAACCTGCCCCATATCTATCTGCTCTGCTTCAGTCTTTAGTATTGTCCATCTAAGTGTTCAACAGGGGAAATAATGGGTTAAGCAATAATGTAAATTGGATGTATTTTAATGGATCTACTTGTCAGATACATGTACACTGACGTACTGTGAACTCAGTCTCCCAAACTTTCACACCTAAATGTCATTGCACATAGCCATAAACACATAAACAGCATGCATAATATCTGTTCAATTCAATCCTGATTCTGTTATACAGCCTATGGATCATATTTCTTCCTCCAGGCAGCATTTCTATCTGTATTTTATCTATTACTCACAAATGAAACATTGATAGAAGTATCAGAATGTTACAGGAGCAAAATATACCTATTTTAAAGACTATGAGCAGCTATTCAGGGTAAGAGTCACACTGTTGAACATTTTTCTTTGCACCACATGAATGTCCTTACATGGCTGTAAAAAGAACCTGCACACACATAACCTCAACACATAGGGTTCAAGTTCACATGCACATGCAAACAGTATATATTTTCACACAAAGTATATTTTTTATTTGCAGCCTCGGTCTTTGCACCTACTTAAAGGTGCGTTTAATTTTGAATTTAGTATGTCTGTGAAGTAAAAATCAATAATGACGTCCTTTCACACAAAATCCATTCATTATCTTGTTATACAAACACACACACACACACACACTCACACACATGTTGATTTACAAGTTTTAAGTTTTTGAATAGACTGCGATAACCCTGAGGAGCTATAGGATTTTTATCAGACGGGGATTATTTGCCCTTGAATTTATTGTCAAGAAAAGATCTTCACAAATTAAAATGTATAATAATGTTTATGTATTATTTATGTATATTATTAAGCTATGCTGATGCACTAGCTAGATGCTGCAGAAAGCAGACACCTTAAAATGCCCTAAAATGCAAAACATAAACTACATTTTAGATATATTTTCTTACACACATCCCCACCACATCTCTCACACACCTAAATTGGTTTAAAACCCAGTTGTAGAATTTCTAAACAGATACACTCTTCCATCACGCATCTGATTGGAAACTTTGAAAGGGAGGAACTACTTGAGGCCAGAAACCCACCAATCACAGTGTACGTAGATTGACAATTGTGCCATAGCAACAGTTTGGCTAGTTGCCAGGCTGTTGGGGTTGCCAGGCAAAAGCTTCCCATAGCAACATCCATTTTGCCATCTTGGTTGATGAGGATGGCACCACCCAAAGCAGATTGGTGTAGGACAGAGCATTGAGAGAAAACTCCTCCTAATATGTTTCCTTCATATTAGACCTGGGCGCCATAGGTTTGGTGTGTGGGAATCATGTGGTGCTGGACATTCAAACTTTCCATCTTTTAATTTTCCCAGAGTTACATTATATTCATTTCATCACCTGCTGTCACAGATTTGAAAGTGAAATCGTCTTGTGCTGACCTGTAAACTGTGAATTTTATACACTTCTTAAAGGACTGCAACCATTAAGTGATATCCTACTGTGAGTCACTGGATTTTGAACTTCAAGTGACACCACCCTGTTTATGAATCACCCCAGACATTTTTCATAGTGGAGTAGTCTTTCACTGCCTGCTTAAGGGTGGAGTGAGCAAGCGAGATAGAAAAGGATCGCTGACATTGGCATAATTACACTGCATTTCTGCGTGATTTGACTGTGAAAATATGGCAGACCTGGGGTATAAAGTAGAGTAGGTGGTGGGTATGAAAAGAGGCTGGCTAGTGTGGATAGAGAGGGCAGGAGGGGGTATAAAGACAGAGGGTGGTTAAAAGGGTAAGAGGCGGGAAATGGGGACCCATGAGGGCTGAAGCAGAGAAAAGGTTGAGTGAGTGAAGGGAGGGAGGGGAGGGGGTGCACTTTGGGACAGGAGAGTGAAAGGGAGCGGCATAAAGAAGAGGATTAGGACTCCAAACACATACTAAAAAAGAAAAGAGGAGGCGAGGATAGGATACAGATTCACCTGGCGACATTTTTATAATTACAACAGCACGCTACCCAATTGGTTAGATGCTTTTAAAATGGGCTATCTAGTTTCTACTTCTCTGTGTCTCACGAGCATTGTTAATCCATAGCTTCAACATGAGCCCTTCAGAAAGATAGGTGCGGTCACTGATTCTTATCTTTATTGTAATGCTTCTTGAGCAGATGCAGTGCTGCTTGCAAATCTCCCACATACTGCTCCCTTTTGTCAGTGTTTTAGACTGAGGTATTTTAACGTCGCATTTTCTAAAATATTTGCAATTGTGAAATCATCTATATGTTGAGAGCATTTGTTAACATATTTCTGTTTTGATAAGGTGCTGCTGAAACACTTTAAATGCATTTTCACAGCATATCATCTTGCCCCAGTTACGTCTGAGTCTGTGCTCAGAGTAATATAATACTCCTGGCCTGTAGCTGTTGGAATGTAGCATTGTGCCAGCAAATGTGGTACTGTAGCATGCAACAATTATGACTTCTACAGAGGGGATCCACAGATCTGAAATAAGTTTTAGCGTAGGAGTGTTTCACTGTGTTTGATGTGAAGGAAACTCCATTTTGTCCATGAAGCAGAAGTCACCCACATTTAGATATCACAGCTGACAGGAGACTTAATGGCGATGACAGTGTTATGGCAGATGGCATTCAACTCCCATGATAACCTGACAGCTTTAAGTAGAAACAGACGGCAGATTTGGATGAAATGCTGCAGAGTGTAAATGTCCTGAAAGTGCAAACCCAGTTTAATAGTGAGTTGTCACAGTGATAGCTACAGATTTTTTATGTTTAATAGAGAAAAATGGAATAGAATATATATGATGAGACAATGTACTGTACTGAGTACTGCATACATCCTGAATGAATACTAGGTCAGACAAATACTGAGTAGTAGAGAATCTACTGTTGTTGACTCTATTGCAGAGTCTTGTGCCACTGAATGAAAAGGACAGTTAAAGAAGTGATGAGGAGTTTGCACAGTCACCAGTAGAGGGCAACAACTCCTAATAAATGGATGGAAATACTATGAATGAAACTAGGTAAAAGCTTTTGTAGTACTCATACCTGCATGAGACACTTGGGTGTGTGAAAGTGGATTTTCATCGTTGTGTTCCAGCTTTGACAAATTTCAGATCAGCAGTTTTTGTCCTATATTTTATTCCATCCACATTTATGCCTTTATGCCAACAGATCATGTCTCCCTCATTTTTTTATTTATTTACTGGCCACTTTATTATTGACACCTGTACAGTGTAAGGCAGTCCAATACAGCAGCTCTGTCATGAATTCTACTTTTACAAGATTATAATTTGCCATTCATTGTTGTAAAGATGGTGGTTGATGGAGTCATACTGACATCCATTACAAGAGGTGTCTCTAATGTTTTGGCCAGCCTGTTTACTTAAATGAGGGAGGCAAAGCATTAGCAAACAAGCAATGTGGAAAAACAACATAAAATCAATCTTAAGCTCAATAAAACATGCAAAAGAAAACCAAAAGGGTAAGTCCCTTTTCTTTTCCTTTATGTTAATCACTAAATAATTTAGTTATGGCATGACAACTATTTGACTGTATTGCTAACAGTTAGATTGATATAAAGAATTAACTAAGTGGCTGATTGGCAGACAGGAGCCAGACAGGTGTCCGGAGTGTGTACAGTACGCAGACACATGCGTCAATTTTGCGTCAAGTTTGATATAAATAGCATTGGACTTGGCTTGACCTGCATCCTTCTGGTGAAGATCTTGCCCGGAGATCAGCTCTACAGTCTTGTGCTCTGCAGTGTGAGGTAGTTGGTTGTATGGTTTCGCATAATAAACAGCACGGAGATAACTGTACAACCTTCTAGCTTTCCCTGCGGAGTCACTTCTTACCACATCTAACACACCCCCAGCAGAGAGGTAAGTATGCTGTTACTCCGACAGAGGCTCTCCTACTGGTTAATGACATGAGTTGTCCTTTTCAACTGGTTTGCCTTTTATCCTCTCAAAGTCTAATCAGATTCTCTCCCCTTGGGCAAAATACTCATGAAGCCTCTCTAACCTCTCCATGAGCTTGTGTATCATTTTGTGTGTAGTGTTGTGTGTAGCATCTCAAACATACATTTTTATACAATAACTCACTTTGAGGACAGAAAAGGGAACTCAGACAGATAAGTTCAGATTAGATGGGCAACTCTTTTTTATCCTCCCCCTGTCAATATATGACATATACTGCATAGAAATTTCACTAGCCATATACACTAGACAGAGCCTCGCTATACGCTATTCGCTTGACAATAGTTCTTCATATAGACAAGGTAGAGGAGCCTATGACAATATACCTTTATACACATACTTCTTTCATATTACCACTTTGTACATGTACTATTACAGTACACGCTATCACATGAATGTATCCAATTTTATTACCCCAAAATCTGTTCACCTCCCGTCCCCTCACTATGTCAGACTGGTGGGTGAGACAGCAGTCATCTGCACTGCGTTACAACCGGTTCTCCTCCCCTCCTTAAAGGCAGAAAAAAAGGGGGAAAACATCAGAATTGTGCTGATTCTGCACAGTCAGTCATAGGGTTCTTTATCATCCAAGCAATGATGCTGACAGCTGAACATTGCAAGGTGTGCAGGGCAAGGATAATGTACACGAGAGAAGGGCTATCTGCTCTCGTTCTTATCTCTATCACACACGAGAGATTGTTTGTACCAGTGATTGGTTGTACTTGGCTCATTTTCCAGCTTGGCAGATGCTGCACACTGTGCATATGGGTGAGCAGATTGTTATATGAACATATTCACATACATCCACATGTACGTATGCTGCTCTAAAAATGCATTACAAGGTTGGAACCATGAGCAAAATGCTAAACCTCTCGCACTATAAAGAAGGGGGCACTCCGAAATGATTCTGCGTAGCTCTTTTGCCTATGCACACAAACAAGTTCTGAAAACATTTGTGATGAGTAAATATGTCACAAATGATGTTATCTCTGGTCTCTCAGCTTTTAACGGTGAACTAGAGCATCCCAATTCCAAGACAGACAAGGCAGACACCATCCCAGACTGATGATGTCATTCCTGTGGAGCACTCCCAGTGCTTTGTCTCTCAGTGGTACTGCAGACTGCAGCCGCAGGGACACACACACACACACACACACCTGTCTGTGACATTCTGCATTTGGTACTCAGGCTTGGACACTGCTCATGTCAGAAAGACTTGCTTTTTCTTAGATTTGAAGCCAAAAAAAGGCATAGCCGCCCGCCTAACACATTGGCAGAGAGCAGGCAACTCCTGCGACTCCTGCTCTCCATAATTTATTCACAAGCACAATGTGCAGAAAATGTACAGGAATTTGTTTCAGTGACAATAATGCGGGAAGAGGTAGAATATATGTGCTACACAGACATATACTGCACAGGAACTAACATTCAGTGCAAAGGGAGAGTGAAGAACATGCAGTACGCAGACCACAGCAGATTGTGTAAACACATTCAGCATGTTGTTTCTATGCTAATTTTGATGGCATGGCATTACAGTATAATCGTGGCTATGGAGGAGGATGTGAAGAGTGCTGTAGTGCATGGAAGCTATGAATATATGTTATAGAGAAAAGGATGAAAGCAGGAATGAAATTCAGCTGTACAGAGTGTGTGTCTTATACCTGCTGCTAAACTGACACAGACAAGTATATAAGCTTTGTGGGTATATCATGAATATTCATGAGATATTATGTATGTATGGTGTGGAGTTTTTCTTCTAACCTACATTTCTGAAAGGTTGAGCCCATATCTTGCATATTTATGAAACATAAGCTTCATATGAAAGTCCTCTGAAATAAGGTGAAACTGAGTTTGTCTTAATCAGTTCCCATCATATGTTGTTCAGTTCAGAGAGAAGCATTTACATTTTTTCACTAAATGCTACAAGCAGTCTATGTGCTTACTGTTTCCTGTACTTTTCCCAATTTCACAGCATTTTTTTTGCTCTTGGCTAAAGTAAGTAAGCTTCCATCCATCAGAGAGGTGACATTTCAGACCTCGGTTGCTGTTCGCTCCTTTAGGCCAAGAACAATATATTTTCTTTGTCAGTTTACCCTTATTTTCTCTAAATGTGTGACACATTTGTGATAATCTCTGTTGTACTACATGGTCAGAACACTTTAGGGCCATTAATGGTGCTTACACATCAAGTGCAGTGTTTATGCTCCATCTTGCTGAACAGACAGCCAATCAGTGAGTCTAAATTAGATCTACTTTCATTTCTGAATTTCCCTCAGGGCCATATGATTCTGTTATCCAACAAACACAACTGCCACTCTCTGTCCTCGCAGAGAGTGGAACAAATATTAGAATCAAACTGCCTTTAGACATGTGAACTGACACAACTGAACAGAAATATTAATTTATGAAAGTATAAGCAGACTGAAAAACATCAAACAACAACATTAAATGTGCAAAACGGTTGCAATTTCTTTGTTTATGGACGTTGTTTATAGAAGTATGGATGTGCATGCAAGTTTTTTCTATAATTGTTCTCAGTATTTCATTGTTCTTTGTGCATCACTTGTATTAGGTTCATTTTACCAAATAACAAACTGCAGACCAACCACCTCTAATGTTAAGCCATATAATCAAGATCCATTCTTGTAAATGGCAAAGCTCTCCATGATGGCTTTATTTTGTGTGTTTGGTGTCATTCCAGCTACAATTTAACTTTATGTTGGTGCAACACTGTAAATGCTGTAATCAGTTTGATGATGTTATGATTGCTGTACACATAGGAGGAGGCAGTAATGTCAGGCTCGCAGGTTCATGAGACTCCTGGGCTTCATATTTTCTCTCTATTCTCATCCTATTAGAGATTCTGACCCTCCCCCTCCATCGCCACTTTCTGCTAGCCTTTCTGCCACCCACCCTCCCCCATCATCTCTCTCTCCTTACTCTCTCTCTCTCTCACACACACACACAAACACACTTTTGTAGACACACAGACATGCATATAAACACACATATGCATGCACTCACTGCACTCTCTCTTACCACCTAGCTCACACATTCGCACACATACATGTAGCTCACAGACTGGAGTGTGTGTGAGTATGTGTGTGTGTGTGTGTGTGTGTGTATCGAGGGGGGTTACTGGGCTAGTAGAGACGTGAGGCTTGAAAAACGTTAGAGTAAAAGAGGGAGATGGAAGGATGACGTCTAGAGAGTGTAAAAAAAGGGGAGAGGAAAGAAGATAAGAGACTTTCAGATACAATGAAAGCAAAGAGGAACGACTGGAAACCGTGAATGCAACATGGAGGGTAAATGACTGTGTGTGTGTGTGTGTGTGTGTGCACGCATGTGTGTGTGTGTGTGTTGTCTGTAAGTAGATAGCATGTGCACCGGGCGATTTGGTGTGTGAATGCACAAGTAAGCAAGCCTTTTCTCTCTTCTTTATTTGTCTCTTGTTTGCAGCTCTTGTGTGTTTGTGACGGCAGCCCTGCAGAGACAAAAGGTGAGGAGCTGTATAGATGTTAGTGTTAGTCAGATAGGTAGGTAGAGAGCAGATTAATGGAATCAATACTATTGTCTGTAACCTACCTGCCGCTGGGCTCTCTTGTCTGGCCCCGGTATAGACCAAAAGATAGAGAGAAAGAGCTGCGAGGAAACACACACTGACACTGTCTGGCAGAGAAAAGAAAAGAAGAGGCTGACTTTAAGGTGACTGTCTTTTTTTATATTTTCACTCACCAGATGAATATTATATTGATTAAGGATTGTGTGCAATTTTTTATGCAGAGGTGACAATTTTATCAGAAACTTTTCATGACAAATTCTTTGCATGTTTTTCTTTGACAACATTAAATATTAAAGTCATGATAAATTAAGTCATGTTTGACTGTCTGTGCAGGCATGTGTGTGTATATACTTGTAATATAACTGTGACATTATGTCTCTGTTTGCACACACTGAAAAGCCTTTCAATTAGTGTCTGGGCTGCGTGCTGTCGACAGGTCATGTCTACACTTTATTTATTTTATTTTATTTGCACCCTGTAATTCTCGGTTTTGTTCAAAGCCTTATTTGTAAGACTTTTATGAAAAACTGTGCCATATACACTTTTATATCAGAATGGCAATTAGTACAATTTGCAACTGTCAAGGAATTACAATGTTGAACAGTACACATTTACACCCGTTGCAATTATGATGAATGGAGTCAGCACAGACATCTTCACTTATGTTACGCTGCTGTGATTTGCTATCACTAATTCACAGTTTTGTTTTGTTGATGCTGACATGAATTACATAGATTCAAACAAACCTAAAACATCTATTGCAGACAACTCCAGAATTAGTTGTGCAAAATGTCCGCTTTTTCCTGTCGTCTGCTCCAGCGTTTATGTCTGTCACATGTGACCTTAACTTAGTAACATCACCTATTTCAATATCACATACCTGTAATGCAAACTCTTGGCCTGGAGCTCATGAAGACAACCTGTATGTAAGTCATCATATGCATTAATGTAGTTTCGCTTGGTGCAGTATTTGTCGCAGACACATTGCACCTTTATTCACACACACACTGTAAGTATTTTTTATGTGATAATCATGCTTCCCTGACAGATGCGTCATAAAATGTGCTAATTTTCTTTCTCCACAACATATGAATATTTTTTCATATGAATAGTTTTCCCTGGCTAGTATTTGTCATTCTCTCTGTCTACCAGTGGGTGGCATCAGCTTCTAATATTTCTATGCAATTATTTATTGTCTTTTGTCATCACAATATACATTAAGTTTTACTTATTGGTACAGTTTGATTGAGTCTAAAGTGTTATTATTTTGCTTCATTTTATTTTGTATTGATGCGTTGTACGTCCTCCTGGTACTGCACTTCTTCATCTTTGTCTTTTTCTTCACAGCCATTGGAAACTAAATTTGTTTTATCCAGAGTCCAGCACTTAATACTGGACTGATAAATATAGTAATATGTGCGTAATACATACTGCATGAAGATATTGGAAATCCTGTAAGACTTGTGCAACGTTAAATGTTTTTGATTGAATACTTGTTCATTGTATTTTCCTGTATAGGCTAAACTGTTAATTTTCTTTCCAGGAGGTTGTGGATAATTATGAAATTGTACAGTAATTCAGAAATGATCAAGAACAATAACTAATGATAAATCATCATTTCTGTGACACTGGACAAAGATTTGGCTACAAAGGTGTTTTACATATTGCGCATATAAAGGGTGAACATAATTTCTTTCCCATGCTGGTTATGTCTAGGCTATAATTCTTTTACTACTATGTTTTTTATATATGTTTGAAGCAGATATTTAAACCCTTTTATTTCACTGAGCTCTGAAAAGCTATTAGACATTGTAGTTTGTAGGCGCTAGCTCAATGAATCATGTTCAAAATGTCCATGACATTTAACAACTGTTTCAAATGAATTGTTTTGCTGAATTAATTGTGTGTCCTCAACAATGTGCTCAGCTGCTGCGTTGCTGAGATTATTTGAGCCTGCTGCGAAAAACGTCGTATTGCTTCTGATTGCTCCGCGGCAAAACAAAAGATTAGTGTAAGTGAAATGTAGACAAATATGTCATGATTATGTGCCAATTAAGTTTTAATTGAACTGATTGGTTTTGCTTCTGATCTGCAGCAAACCAGGAGACTGGTCGGTGCTGCAGAATCCAAATGTCAGATGAGGTCATGTCTTTGTCTCAGTGCAGTGACTCTGCAGTTCTTTCTAATGCATTTCATCTAAGCGTGGGACTTTTTGTACGCCGTCCCTGTGTATTTTACTTTCACAGTATGCCCCTCTGTCCCTGAGACCCTTAACCTGTGAGATCAAAGCAGGTCACAGGTGAGGTCCTCGGGAACAGGGCTGCATTCAGTTTCAACATCCCATAGAAAGGAGCGTTTTGTAAAATGTCTTCATATGATCAAAATCTGTTTCATGCTTTTTTCATAGTGTCACTACTCGACTAAAAACACAAGAAAATTCTCAGAGGATATTATGTTACATTTTTTTTCTCTTATAATGTAACTTAGTATCCAGTTTTATGTCTCCTCAGACTTTCAGTATGTATACCTGTCGTGTCATGACTTGTCAAGTTGAACTACAAGAAGACGACCACTCCTGTTGCAGCAGAGAAACTCTCAGGGGGCTAACCCTATTGGCTGGCTTTGTGTTATAGCCCTGGATAGGGCCCAATAGGAAGACAGCCTAGGGTTGTGACCCCGTCATATTTGTCACTTTCGAAAATCATGGTACAGAATTTGCATGTTTTGTATTTTGTACTAAAAGGTTAATCTGTTTTTTTCCACTTGCTTAAATAAAACAATGACAAAAAAGCTGCAGTAATCCATGAATTTATGTAAAATGTGTTTCCATATGATGCCACAAGTAACTCCACAGGTGTTTAATGCATCTCACAGTTCCCCTTTAATATCAGCTCCTAAATATAAGTGTGTAATTGATAATTAGCATTTATTTTAATTAACTTGTTAATTTGTGTTTCAATATCAGTTTCAAATTGTGTTAATGCCGTTTCTTTTTCTTAATGATAGTGTGTGTCATCTACAAAAATAAAAATATCCTTTTGTACAACTGGAAGTATTATAAAGTTGTGAGTGAGCTTGACATGCATTAAATATTATTATAACATTAGATTATACACCCATCAGGCATAACATTATGACCACCTGTACAATCAAATGCACGTTAATCCAGCTCTGCCATGAATTCTACATTTACAAAGTTGTAATTTTTGAGTTTTTTATTATGAAGGTCATTGTATGAATGAAGTTGTACTGGAGTATGTTAGGTTAAGTGAGACGCCTCTTAACATAACATACTCATGGCAGAGCTGTTGTATTGGATTGCATTAGATTGCACAGGTGGTCATAATGTTATGCTTGATCGTGTAAGTGCCCTTGTTGAAACACACATGCTGAACATAAGCAGACACAATGAAATGCACTTACACACACACAAAATTCGTCTTTTTGGGCTTTTCCATGTCCAAGTAGCTGTCTGACTTTGGTAGTCCTGGAGCAGACGCTTGCCTAATATTGATTGGCTTGTCTGTGTGGAGACAGATGAATGCATTAGTACCCAGCTCACCCTGCCACTGGAAATATATAGTTCATGTATTAGGTACCCTGTCTGGTTGTCATGGAGATGCACCGGGAATGAGGGACCAGGGAGGAGGGGGAGAGGTATGGGGATGAGAAGGATGGGAGACGAGTGGGGGATACAGGATGTGATGAGGCAGTCGACTTGATTTGTAGTCCTGCTCCCTCTTCCTCCTTCCCTGCCTCCGTCTGTCACTTGTGCGTCCTCTGTTACCTCTTGCACCTTCTTCATTTTCATTTTTCTCTAACATTTCTTAAACAGTACTTTTCAAATTTCTTTAACTCTGACAGCAAGAATGTGCACTTCCTCTGTCTCACCGCTCACTACTCTATTGATTTTGTTGTCTCTATTGTTCCCCCTTTTTCTATTTGGCTTTCAGCCTCTGTCTCACCATGCACACACCAACAAATAGACTTTTATTGTTTGGATATTTCTCCTGGGTTTTCTTGCAGACACGCTCCCCACTTTATCCCTCCACGTACATAAGCATTTAACTGTCTCTTCGTGTGCCCCTCTCCCCCACCACTGCCGTCTCCCTCATTGGCTCGCTCCATCTCTGTGCTCTGCAGTAAAACTGGTGCATTGAGGCAGCAGGAAATGGGGAGAAGAGACAATAGAATGGAGGAAAGTAGACGAGGGGAGTCTGTGATGATATCCTCTTAAACATGAGTAGGATTCTGTGAAAATCTTACATGTGGAACATGTACATAAAATTCATACTCAAGGCTGTATTTTTCAAGCTTCTTTTGGAGTATAAAAGCTTGGAATGTCCACATTTACCGTCACTATGAGATTATTATTTTAAATAAAAACATTTTATTCAGAAGTCCTTGTTGTTTGAGTGTTTGATGCTCATAAAATGTGCACATCTGCTTTGTGGCTTGTGTGTGTTAGCTTGCTGTTCAGCACCTCTCTAAGCTGCTACCAGTGCTTTGTTGATGTGCAAGACAGTCTTCGCCTGTGCTGGGGTTACATTTTGACTGAACACAACGTTAGAAATGTTGACGCCTGCTTCAGGATGCTGGACCACGTATTCAACAATGAAAGCGTAATTGAAGCTGGCAGAGTGGGTGTGGAAATGAACCTTTTTTATAAGCTTTATTTGTTAGATTTTTACTAGCTTAAAATGTGTATATCAGCTCTAATCAGCTGAAAAACCTTTTAGAAAAAAATTAGGCATTGCGTGTACAGGTGTATACAGTGAGGAAGAAGTTAGTTGGCTTATATTCGAGTGATATGTGTCCCTCTTCCAGGTAAAGGTTATGATAAACAACTAAAGGAAATTCTGGATGCAGAGATCTTGCCTTTGGTAGAAGAGTTCGACAATCAGCTGAACAATGGTAGCCAAACACCTGCTCGAAACGAGAAGTTTCAAAATGATGCCTTAGAGCATGTACTTCACCAGGGTATCTTGAGCCCAATATTTCTGTCTTATTCCTCCTCCTCCTTTCCATCCATCAGACACAGTATATGAGGAACGGTTGCAGACAGCAGCAGACAATTTCATCGCAGCTGCCTCTAAACTGCCTAGAGGTGAGACATGGTCTCTTCCATTTGCCCTCATCTTTTCATCTGTAGTAAGGCCTATATTAGGTCATTACTCGCTGTGATATCTGTACTCGCTCTGTAATAAGCGAGTTACATTATTATAGCCTTTCAAATATTGTGGAGAGTAAAAGAAGCAGTCAGGTTGAACTGACTCATCCTTCTTGCGATAATTTAAGTCAATAGATCGGAATAAAATTTGATAATGTAAGTAAACTACCTGTCATTCATTTTACAGTTTCTGGATGTGTGCCTCCATGCGGTTAGTGCTTTTATTCTTTTTTTCTTATGTCATAATATCCGTCAGACTATTTTTAATATCAGTTTCATGCACTCATCAGGTTTCCAGAGTGCAGGTGCAGTGTACAACTGTATTACCTGCCAGTACGATTCCTGTGAATTTCCCCTCGACTGTCCAGGTGAGTATTCATAATGTGTCAGGCACATTGGATTACAGATACTGTTACATCACAACTTTGAAATAGAAAAAATGGTGTACTAATCCTGACTTGACACATTTTTACATAACTATATTCTCACCATCATAAGCATCCACACTCAATCTACAAAATGCTCCTCTTTTGATCCTTGAAATGCTCTTAGCAGAAAGTCAGGATTGGAAAAATAGACAGAGGCGAGGTTTTATTTCCACACATTATATCAGAGCCCCCAAGGTACTCTTTAAGTCCTTGGCTTCTTTATGCAAGGTGACAGTTGACTCCCACACACGACGGTATTCGTATCAACCCTGTACAGCACAGCCACTGTTTAGCATATCATCACTTTTACTCCATTCCTCAGAGACTGGGCTTAAGTATTATCATTAAGGAGGTTTCACACTGCAAGAGCTGCCCCCATGTGAATTTTATCTGTGTGTGTGTTTCTGCCCGTGTCTATATGTTTATATCAGTTACAGAAATTAAAGTCATGGAGTACAGCAGAAGCCAGATGTGGTGTGAAGTGCCATTTCACTTACCAAATCAAATTGAGGTGATCTGGAGGTTTGCAGAAGAGGTACCTTCAGCATATATTGAACCGTTCATGTTCACTCCTATGCCTTTGAAGAATAATTCAACATTTTTGGAAAAAGCATAGGAGGATGAGGAAAAGATTGATACCAGTAACATTTCGTCTGTTTAATAGTGAACATGGATCCAGGAGATTTTTTTAATAGGTATTATCTTGGCCACAAGAAAAATTACAACTAAAAAGTTGTAATGATACTTGGGAAATCAAGACTGTATATATAAGCCAGCCCCAGTAACTTTGCCAGTTCTTGCAATATTATAGGTTCTTGAATTTGTTATTTTATTAAAAACTTAGTAAGTCTATTTCAAAGTCTTATGTAGGAATGTGCTTATTGAAACTACAATATGCTACAGGTGGACTCAAAATCTTTTATGGATCAACTGGTCATTAACATGAAATACCACACTAGCCACACCACCACAAGCTAGCTGTGCTAAAATTACTTACTTGATTATTACTTGATAATTATGTGAGTATGGCATCTGAGCTAATCATACTAAGGCAACTGTAAACTGACCAGCCATAAATTCTGTTACTGTACAGACAATCAATGAGAGCACACAAATAGACACTGACCTCACATCCGTCATTCCAGTCAACAGTCAAAACAACAGAATCAGTGGGCCACTTCACACATCAGCAACTAATTAATGTGTTATATGTTATATTATTTCAATTCCATGCCACATAATGTTTATATTGATGAGCTGTGCTGTAACTAGATTTTGTTACCTTTGGACTAAGTCAGGCGAGCTGTTTCCCTGTTTCCCTGTTATGTAAGAAAGTAAATACAAAATGTCAAACCTGTATCTGTATGGCTTAAATAAATAATCGCTGCCCACAACATATGCAAGATGTATTTATTAAGTATTTATTCCTTCAGGTGAAAACCCAGCAGGTGGATCAGTTTAAAGAGGTGACTGTGGGGATAGACAGGCTCTATTCTATCCCTTCAACCACTTTGCAGCACCAGGGCACATACCAGTGTGAGATCTACTCCGGCCAGCGCTCCATTGTGAGACTCTACTACTTTCTCACAGGTAACAAGACAAACCACTCCAGGAGGATGAAATGGAAGTTGTGATTGATGTTGATCAATGGGATTTGTAAAAACAAATGAATATTAACTCAATTGTATGATCTACTTCTTAAAAATGTAGACAAATCACAAGTAAATATTGACTGAAACAGGATTGGATAAGTGGCTGTATGAAAAATTAAATGAATTAATTAAATGAATCTGTACTGATATATGTAGGCAAGATGATATATATATATTTAGCCATATGCATATTTATAATTTATTAGCTTTTTTGAATATTTGTAGCTCAAGGTTAATTTCCCAAAGTCCATCATAACATCACAACAGCACAACGTGGGCACAATGAGACATAGTATTTGTTTTATTTCCTGTTTTATTTTTAAGTCATTTAATGTAACTCTGCTTCACTGCAATGTGGATTCACTTTATTCTTTTACCCTTATTGTCATCAGAAGATATTACAAATCATATTATTTTCAGAAAACTGTTTTTATATTTTAGTTCTTTCATCATCCGTTACGTTATATGAGTTCATATGCTGTTCTGTATTCCTTCTCTCCACCGCTCTTTCTCTCTAAGTGACCCCCCAGGTTGAGGCAGGCCACACAGAGCTGCAGGAGATATTTGACCTGTCTCTGCTCCCAGGAGGGCAGTTACTCCCTGCGCCTGGCGGTCCTCCCCACTCACCCCTCCTCCCCTCGACACTGCTTCTAACCGCCTGTTTAACTGCCTTGCTACTGCTGCTGTTCCTCTCCCTGGGGTAAAACAAAGCTATTATTTGCACAATATGAGACATAAACGGCATAGAAATTTATAAATGCACTCCTTTTCCTGTGACTCCTACAGTAGATGTCTGTAGCTAAAAAACAATATTAATTGGACAGTTTTTCTTCGGCTATTTCAGGGCTCTGTATTTGTCATCAGTGCCAAGTCATTGTGAACAACAAGCAGATGGAGACAAAGATTCAGCATCCTGAGAGTTATAAGGATGCATGAGTGCAATAAAGATTTTTCATCAACCGAACTGTACATCATGTCTTACAGAAAACCTGTGTGTGACTTCTTCCACCACTAGGGGGCAGTATCCACCTAGAGTAGCTGTACTTTTTTTCTGTAGACCCACATGAATGAACAAAACTGTTATAAGCTAATAAAATGTCACAGCACTATGTTGTTAAAATCAGCATCAATTTAGTTACAACATCCAGCTACAACAAAATATCCTATATTACAATACTGCTAATTCATTAAAGTATAACATGTCAATAATATTGTGTAATAATACATCAATTAGTTTTCTAAATAATACCCTGGTGGTGATTTAATGCTTAAACCTAATTATAATCATCATATTTTAAGTTTTAGTGAATAGCTGTATCCATCTGTTTGTCATGTTGAAATCTGAATTTAAAAAATTAACCACTATGATACTGTGTTTGGTTTTGCCATAATAAATGGAAAATGTCATGTTGCCCAACTGAAACAGTATTTTCATAAAGCAAAAGCATTTAATTATAAATTTTAATATTTAATTATTATTATAATAACATACTATAGATCCATATTCCTACCTTTCTTTTTCTTATAATACCAATATGAATAGAGTAACAGGCTGACAGT
>OMLM01018193.1:0-10256 GCA_900302695.1 Helostoma temminkii | reverse complement strand
TCTTTGTCTATATGTGGCCCTGCGATGGACTGGCGACCTGTCCAGGGTGTACTCTGCCTCTCACATGTATGATAGCTGGGATAGGCTCCAGCACACCTGCGGTTCCTTGTGGTTTAAACATTGTGCACTTAACCAAAACTATCATAACATTTTAAAAATCACTATACTTATTGTGATGTGATATTTTATTTCTTAGTTTTCTGTGGTATAAGATGAAATGTTTTACATTATTTATTGAACAACATTCTATAAAAGAAAGGATTCACTGAGAAAATAATATAGTTAAACAATAATAAGTTTTAAATATTCAGTGATAGAGCCCTAAAATGAGACATGAGTTTTAGATTATCATAATCATAATAAAGACTTCATTTAGTGTTTTGGGTACTACAGCATCATAGACTAGACTTCCATTTTAAGAAAACGATCTGTAGATGGCTCTTTTGTAGATTTTTCTGAACTACAAAATGTTAGTTTGTAGTGTAAGTTGAATTTACATAAATGTTTACTATTTGTGGGTAATTTAATGTTAGTGTTGTGTTTTTCTTATGGACAATTTTGAGGAAAGTCCATCTCTAGAGATCTTAATGTTCCTGTGTCCACTGTGCACAATATCATCAAGAGGTTTACGTTCCATGGCACTGTAGCTAACCTCACTGGACGTGGATGGAAGAGCAAAATTAATTAAAATTTTTAACAAAGGATTGTTCAAATGGTATATAAAGAACTCTGATTCATTTCCAAACAAATTCAAGCTTATCTACAGACATAGGGTACAACAGTGTCATTTCGCACTATCCGTCGCCATCTGAATTAAAAGGGACGCTAAATTAGGAGAGTAGGAGACCCAGAAGGACACCACTGCTGACACAAAGGCATAAAAAAGCAAGACTGGGATTTGCCAAAACGTATGTGATAAAACTACAACCTTCCGGAAGACATCATGGCATTGTTTACAGAAAAAGAAATGTGGCCTTTAAAGAAAAGAACACTGTCCCCACAGTATAACATGATGAAGGTTCAAAGATGTTTTGGGGTTTCTTTGCTGCTTCTGGCACTGGATGCCTTGACTGTGTGAAAGGTATCATGAAATCTGATGATTACCAAAGAATTTTGGGGCGCATCATAGTGGCCAGTGTCAGAAAGCTGCACCTCCGCCAGGGGTCATGGGTCTTCCAGCAGGACAATGACTCGAAAGACACTTTGAAAAGCTCTCATAAATGGTTACAAACTAAGCGCTAGAGAGTTCTGAAATGGCCAGCAATGAGTCCAAATCTGAATCCCATAGAGCACCTGTGGAGAGATCTCAAAACAGCAGTTGGGAGAAGGCATCCTTCAAATCTGAATGACCTGGAGCAGTTTGCAAAAGAAGAGTGGTCCAAAATTCCAGTAGAGAAGTGTAAGAAACTCATTAATGCCTACAGGAAGCAATTGATTTGAGAGTATAGTCCTGTACAGCTCAGAATTCATTTTGCCACTTCTGTGTTTTTTCTGTTGTTACATGGCAGGTACGTCAGCAAACAGGAGGGGAGTGCATCTTAAAACCAGTTGTTCCAGAGACAGACTCTGAGCGCAAAGTTTAAGCCAGGGCAGAAACGGGATCTGTATGATTTTTCAGGATGAAAATTGATAGAAACATTCTGCCTGACCTGCTTTTAACTCCCTTAAAGGGGTGTGTACCAAGCTGTTGATTTGTCTTTTTTGTAGATTTATACAGTTTTTCAGCCTAATGATGACCTCCTTAACTTCCATTGAGATTTCCTTTCATTTCATTCATTTCATATTAGCAACTCCAATCAAACAGTTGCCAAATTTCAACTCAATACCTGATATCAACTGCAGACCTTTTATCTATTTCATTTGTCTTGAAATAATGAGAGAATGGACTGCACCTGGCTAATTATCTTCTTGTCAGTCAACTGCCCAAATACTTTTGAGTCCCTGAAAATGGAGTTACTCTGCTTAAAACGGCTGTAATTCCCAAATGGTTAATGCCATATTTTTGTGAAACCTCTTAAGATAAAGCTAGAAGTCTACATTTTGATGGTATCTTAATTGTTTTATTTCAAATCAATTGTGGTGGTGAAAAAAAAGCCAATGGTTCTGTCAGAAAAACTTCTATACCTACAGTAACTGTAAGTCCTCAGTTGGTGCTTTGTCTGGTCACTTCAAAATCCCTAAATCAACTTTGTTTCCTAATCCTGTCACCCTCCCTGTATCTACAAATACTTAAGGAAACTTGGAAGGACACTCGTGAGATTAAGTCCATCTAATCCCTAGTGCTTGGCCTTGATCTACTAGTTTCAAGAATCAAAAGCCTAGGTGTTTACTTTACCACAACAGTCAAAGACAGGAATCATCCTCTGCAATCTCAGCCACAAACAAGATAGCAAGACAGAGAGTGCTGATTTTCAATGGATATCAGTTCCTGCAGGACCATATACATTCTGATGATTCAGCAAGACACTACATGTTGCTAAAATCACTTTCCTGGAGTGTTTCCTATTTTTACTTTTTACTTTTTAATTGTGTTGACTTCCTGCCTTGAATCACAGCTGCTATGGCTTCAGAGAATGCTCAGCTGCAAAGACATCTGCAAAACCGCCGCTCTACTATCAACTATTTTTCAAAGGGTGTACTGGACAACAAAGTATTCACATTTTCTCTGCAGAAAACAGTCAAAGCATGGAGCTCTCTGGACAATCTGGAAGGTTCTGGCAACAAAGCAGGGTGTGCCGAAGCCATGGAGAGACATAAACGGCAGCAGAGCATTATGGTTAATGTTGGAGGGAAAGTGTTTTATATCCCCAAACAGTGCGCTGCTAAATATCCTGGCACCCGGATAGGCTCCTTGGCTCTCTGCAAGGACCAAGCCAAACTCCTCACACTGTGTGACGATTACTGTGTAAGAAAGAATGAGTTTTTCTTTGACCGTGATCCTGCTTTCTTCCACCACATCTGCCATTTCTATACAAGTGGTGTGCTGTGGGTCATACGAGAAATGTGCCCTATCAACTTCGAAGAAGAAATTGAATACTGGGGCCTGAGCCTGAAGGACACTCAACTTTGCTGCTGGATGGTGTATGAGGAGAAAGTGGATGAAATGAAGGACAACCTAAAGGTGGAGAGAGAGCTGATGTCTGAGATTGAGATTAAATATGATGACGAACACTTCAAGGACATGATTCTTGGGAATGTGCGCAAGATTTTGTGGAACACTGTGGAAAATCCCTACTCTTCAATGGTGGCAAAGACTTTCACAGTGATCTCCAACCTTTTTGTGCTCTTCTCTATATTGGCAATGACTCTCAACACTGTGGAGGAACTTCAAATATATAAAATCAAAGGCAAAACACACATGGAATGGGTGGAAATTATCACCATTGTGTTCTTCACCTTTGAATATTTAATTCGCCTTGTCACTACTCCTAACATTTCAATGTTTTTGAAGAGTGGACTAAACTTTGTCGACATGGTGGCTGTAATGCCTTATTTTGTCCAAATTATATCTGAAGCTGTTACTGACACAGAAGATGTGAACGCACAGGAAGACCTGAAGGCCATGGCTCGGGTCAGCAAGTTAAGTCATGTGCTGAAAGTGGTTAAGCTGCTGCGGATCTTTAGGATTTTGAAACTGGCTCGTCACTCCACTGGCATGAAAGCATTTGGGTTTACTCTGCGGCAGTGTTACCAGCAGGCTTCATGCATTTTACTCTTTATTGTCATGGGAATCTTCACTTTCTCTGCACTCCTGCATTCAGCTGAGAGGGACACTGAGGGATCTCCAGTCAGCAGTATCCCATATGCTTGGTGGTGGGCTGCAGTGAGTATAACTCATGTAATACTGCAGCTGTTAGATTTAATTCTATCCTAATGACCAAACATCCGCCTTCTTCCTATGCAGCTGGAGACTGGAAATATAATACTTCCAACAGCTTTTTTTCACTTACAATCTCTTAATGCTTTTTTACTGTACAATGCAATTTTTGTCTTCCAGCTATGCCAGTTTTGCAGCATTTTGTAATCCGCATATGAAAAATGTTGTAATAATTTGACCTAGTACTGCAGGGAGCAAGATGATATGCAAGTTCTGTAAATCAAGCATTAGACTTAAAAGCAAACCTCATTCTTCCTCTTCTGTTACACTCTATCCAGCTCTACAGCTACATCCAAATTCATAAAATATTTGAAAAGATGCATCATGTAGCTGTAAACTAAATACAAGCAAATTAAATAACATCTGAGAACCTACTCTGAGAAACCTATTCTACTATAGTAAATGTTGCTTAATGTGAGACTAATCTTTATTTTCTTTTAGGTCAGCATCTCCACTGTGGGATATGGGGATGTGGTTCCCGTAACTATCCTGGGCCGCATTGTGGCATTTGGCTGCATCTCATTTGGCATCATCCTGAATGGCATGCCAATCTCCTTCCTTTTTAACAAGTTCTCTGATTATTATGCCAAACTAAAGGCCCAGGAGTACAACACTACCTCAGTGCAACGCCGCTTTCTGCTTAAGAAGCGCCTCAGACAAAAAATGGACATGTGTTTTCATCCCTCAGAGGAAGATCATAGGACAGAGCAGACTCTCATTGACTCTTGACACGGTTATTTATGGGCGTGTCTTATGTGGGAATGTGTTGCTTGGTTATTCTGAAATAAAATCTTCATGCAAGACAATTTCAGGTACAGACAACAAACACAGGAAGAGACAAAGAAGAAGACAGGAAGATGAGATTGTGGTTACTTTCCACTGACAACAACTAGCCTATTTTAGCTTCCTCATTAAACCCACAGAAGACAGCTTTGAGGTTACACATGCATATAAGCCATGCTGGCTGTATAAAATCAAACGGCTGATTATGCTGCTGTTAAAAAGTGGTCTCTGGAATAAGGCCCTAAGTTTTTAAGTAAAACTGACTCTGAATTGTAATGAGTGCCTATAACATAGATAACAGATACAACACTTTATATGTGTCAAGTGCTTTTAAGTAGCATGTTGCTGTGACACCGTAAAGTTTTCATCTAAATAACTTATGGCATGAAAGGAAATACTACAGATTTAAAAACAAACAAACTCATGTTTCCTGTGATATCAACATCAGAGTCACAACTTTCAAAAGGCAAAACTTTCATTTTAATAACTGAACACTGCTGTCGGATATTGCACAAGGGTCACCTGGGAACAAAAAGCATCCTGGGTCTTCCCATTAGTCATTATCAGACACCCTGTGACTAAGAATGGGCTGTGTGTAATGGTACAATTAATGCTGGTGGGTAAAACCCACCCAAAAAGTGTGAATGGGAAAGTTTTCTGTTGGTCTGGTCAGTTGTTAGCAGAAAAGGCTGTGCTACACAGTGGTAAACATTATGTTGTGCTAACTTTTCTGAAACATATTGGTGGGATGAAATTCATAATGTGCATATATTTTTCAAAAGACAATGGGGTTTTCTCATTTTCATCATTTAATATGTTGTCTTTGCACTATTCACACTCACACATAAGTTTCAGATAATCTGCCAATTTTTGTATTCTAGCCTAGTAGTAAAACTAGAGAACAGTCTGCCCTATTTTGTTGCTCTCTCTGCCATTTAAATGAGTTACAGCCCATTTTATATTATTCAAGTAAATTACTTGAATGTGACAAACTAAAAACTTACTTAGCAGTAGCTGGAGATTTCTACCATTTCACTGACTGTTCATATCAAAATGGTCACACTTCCAAGGTTATATCGTTGCCAAAATCTTCCTGTACACCTGACCTGGATTCAGTTGGTCATAAGTTGTTTCTCTCATTTGTTTAGGTAAACACACCCCCTCTCATCTCCAATGTCCACTTACAAAAGCATGAGAAAGAGAGGAGCCTCCCTGTATTCAAACACTACTACTGGGCTGCATATTTGAGGACTACTTTTGTCTAGAACACAGTCTTCTTATAAACTAATTGTTGTTACTCAATTTTTAGATACTTGTTAATGATCCTGAACCAAATAAATTAATAAAATTAAATTACCTAACATCTTCATACAATCTCATCTGACATGCAACCATCTGTTTAAAGAGGTTTAGAGAGGTTTGGCCTGAGGATCGGGGTGTTCCAGTCTCAGAGGAGCTATGGGAGCAGCACATGTCCAGTTTGCAAAGCTTCTCTATAAATTCTAGATACAGACTTATTCAGTTAAAAGCCTTTCGCAGGCTACATTACTTCACGGCCAGAGTTAGTAAAATATTTAAATCAGGTGTGGCACAGCCATAGAGTGACTGTGGCACTGCCCAGTACTCTACTAAAGATCTTCAAGAATTTAAAGCAAATCCAGATGCCACTGACTATAACATTTGGCATAACCATGACATGAGTAACTGAAAATATTCCCAGAGGTTTACGTCACACAACTTGCAAGACAAAACTGTGAAGATATATTGCTGTCCAATGGGATGCAAGCATTAAATTTACTGTAATGTTCTGCTTTCCATTTTGTTAAACTCTGTCTTTGCAGTGACTTATGTCTCGCAGTCCACCCATGTTTTTTCTTTTTTTTCTCTTTCTATTTTTTCTGCTTGTATGTTTATTTTCTTGCCTTGTGTGTTGTTTTTCCCCAAAAGTTGAAAACAAATTTTTGGAAAAAAAAAAAGAAGAAGAAGAAAAGGTTTTTCACCAGAAATTGCTGCCTATGTCTGAAAATTTTTCTGATGAGAGAGAGGACAAATATTAGCTGCAATGCAGAATGTAAAAACCTAACAATTTCTTTCTTATTAGGATATCGTGAGGTGAAAAATGGAAATTATATTAGAGGAACAACAATGGAGTCAAATATGTCAAATATATCACTTCTTTCGAGTATATAATATCTGGAAAACTGGACGAGGGTACACTTTTTTATGTTTTGCCACAAGCCATGACTTGAACATTCTTCTTTTCTCTAAGTACCTAAGTAAATATTGAATTTATGACACAGTTATCACAGGCAATGTGTGTGCTTGTGATGTCAGTGAGCCGCTTAGGTCAGAGTGACATTTTTTTAATAAAAAAACTCACCCATTCCTTAACAATCACAATGGAATCTTGAAGTGTATTTTTTTTTGGAAATGGGCCTGAAATATTCACAAATATTATATAAATAATAATATTTGCGAAGCTACCAAAACTCGTAAGGACTCAGCAAAGAAAATTAAAAGTTGTACTTGCTGTCAAGTGGGCTGTCTACACAGTAGATTAACGGTGTGAATACTTTAATTGATATATCTGAGTAAGCAAATGTAAGAATTTTGTAGCCATTTATAATGCAGTAAAATGTGCAAAATATAATGGAGTGTGAATACTTTGAAAAGTGTATGTAATACAACCCATGACCAACACCCTCCCAATTCCCAAATAGGATTCTACAGCATTATTTACAACTGTGAAACATCAGCTGAGGACGATCATGTGAAGTGTTCACTGGCTCTAGGACAGCTACAAGTAGGGGTTGACAAATCTGTCAATCAATACATTTTCTCCCCGATCAGGTTTATTGTCATTACACACCAGAGTAAACTATAAAATGCGTCCGGAGCCCCAAGCATGAGCACAAATGAGCCTACTACAGTTGCAATCACCTCTAGTGATGGTGGTGAAAAGGCTGTCTCACACATAGCTCCAAAATCTCACATAGATGTTCTGCTGAAATGAGATCAGGTGAGAATCAATAGCTATGATAAGTTGTGAAATTTCACAGACATTTTGACCCAAATCTGATTTTCCAGTTTCAACTCTGCCTAATAAAAACTATATTCCTAGTCAACTACACTGCAAACTTGACGTAGTCATATTCTGATTGTGCTATTTATGCAAATGATTGTGAATGAAGCCTTAATGCTGTAATGAAAAGTGAGGTCCTAGGATGTGGCTGAAGTACATGCAGAACTGAAACCCAGGACTAGACTCACACCACAATTCTCAGTTTTCTTGTAATTTATTCTGTGGCTAACATTACTTCTGCTTCAGTTAGGGTGTGTTGCTCATACAGTTTGTATACAAAACCAAATGATGCTGATAAAAAGTACATTATTGTTAGTAATTATTATTACTGATTAATGTTTTAATACTTTATAGATGTAGTAGCAGAAATAGAAAGAGTAGCAGAAATAGAAAGTCAGGATCCGCTCTCTGGTGGCTCCCCTGACGTCTGTAAGGCGCCGCCCAGCAGGACACAGAGCAGAGAAATGTTGCAAACTGAATATGATGATAATATTTGTAGTTAAAGTAGAGACACAGACAAGAGGATTTATCTTTTGCTGGTAAGTACACTGACAAATTTACAAACCAACTTCGTTTATTCAGCAGCTCCGTGCGTCTTGTGACAATTAAAAGATTTACAAAGTACCGTTGACTGTGGTTCAGACTAAGATCAATTCAGATTCGATTTTTTTTTCTCCTTACCTTTATCGATTTTTACGCCATGAGGATTGTTAGATTCATTAAATACATGAACCATCGCGTCGAAAAAACTGTGCGTTTGACAGTAATGAAAAACATTACGTCGTTTTAATGAAATTATTTATTGTCAGTGCTCACAACAGCAGTTCGTTTTATGAGTTAAAATATAATTAAAGTAAAAACACGCCAGAGTCAAATGGTTGATGTTTCTTCTAAGGTTTGCACCGGTGCTGTAGTCAGCTCAGTTGTCACTTGGGTGAGAGGCAGAGTTCACCCTGAGCTGGTCGCCATTGTATCACAGGTCTGACTTATAGAGATGGAAACATTCACACACGTCTATGGACAATTTCGAGGCACCAGTTAACTGCGCGTCTTTCCACTCTGGGGGAATGTGAGTACCTACGGAAACCCACTCAAACAACAATAACATAGTATGTGATCTCCACACAGACAGGAAGGCTCACTGTCAGTGAGCCTTCCTGTTTCTGAGGCCACTGTTGTAACTGCCACACAAAAATATTGTGTATCAGGACATTCTTTTGACTCAATGTGAGTTTAAACATTAATGATGACAAAAAACGTTTTTTGTTTTCACTCCCTTATGCAAACTGACAGACACCAGGATTCAAGTAGACTACAGTTACATACAACTGATTGTTTAACTTCAATTTTGGGGTAAATTTTTTTAAGAATGACTTGGTTATTACGATAGTTGATTGATAAAAGCGACTATAGAAATGTTTAGTCACATTCCACCACTGCCTTTATGTTAAGAACCAAAACCCTGCTCTGCAGTGACAAAGCCTTGTGACACTGCATGCAACACAAAAGAGGGAAGAAACATTGTAAGCAAATAGATCCTCACCAACATGAAAAACACAACAAAAAACATATGTAGTTTTGTAAAATGTAGTTTTTAAAGTTTACCACAGTAAGCTCACAATAAATGTGCACACCACCAGCTTTTGTGACTCTTGGTGAGAACAAGGTGTGGTTCAACCATAAGATACATTTCACTAAAATTTAAATTTACTTTAATGACTCAGTGTCTTACGTCAGATACACGACATACAGTATTCCACCCATTTTGAATAATGCCAGCATCTGTTTTGTTGCCAGCCCCATACTCAATGCATGTGAGGATTCAGCCAAACCAGCTCATGTCCGGTTCTGTGTGCTCATTGTTGGCACCTGCTTGCTGTTTATAACTGTAATACCACAGTGGGCCCTGCAAAGGTTTATATTGACACTACCAAAAGTTTAATGTTATTCAGTGGTATTCACTGTCTCTGTACTACCAAGTATTCAGAATGTGGGTTCGTTAATCCAGTTTTATCTAGTTCTCTGTGTCTTGCTTATTTAGTTTATTTTTGCACTTCAGTTTCAGTTTAATGCAATCTTCTCTCAACAGTTCACAATGAAAACATGCAAAGCTTATCTTTCACAATCAGTTTCCATTTTGTAGCTTAAAAATAAGGCATAACTAAATCTATATTTTTAGATATAAACAAAATCTTGAATGATTATGAATTCAGGATAAATATAAAGCCACTTTCATATGAGCTGTTATATCTTTAGTAAATCATTTGTTGTTTTTGGCATTTCTCCAGTTATCTGCACAATAAAGTTTTACAATGAAGCATGCAGTTGCATGATTTTGACCACAGAAAGACAAATAATAGCTCGTTTGTTTTCACTTGTTTCAATTAGAATAATTACACTATGTCTGGCAAAGTTCAGAATTTCAGCTTTAATTTGACTGTATTTACATCTCGATACATTAAACAACATTGACCATTACAGACGTGGACAAAATTGTTGGTACACTTCTGTTAA
>OMLM01018183.1:0-14527 GCA_900302695.1 Helostoma temminkii | reverse complement strand
CAGCAACTGAAGACCCGGAATACACAGCCTCAGGGCCGATGATACCTGGAGGGGAGAGAGAGAGAGAGAGAGAGAGAGAGAGAGAGAGAGAGGGAGGCACAACTACAAGAGGGAGAAGAAATAAAGTTAATAACATGCAGTGGTGGCGTATGAATGGATGGAAAAAGCAGGAGGAGCTCAGTGTGTCGACGGGAAGTCCCCCAGCAGTCTAAATCTATAGCAGCATAACTAAGAGCTGGTTCAGAGTCACCTGAGCCAGCTCTAACTATAGGATTTATCAAACAGGAAAGTTTTAAGTCTAGTCTTGAAAGTAGAGACAGTGTCTGCTTCCCAAACATGAACTGGGAGCTGGTTCCACAGTAGAGGAGCTTGATAGCTAAAGGCTCTGCCTCCCATTCTACATTTGGAAACTCTGGGAACCACAAGTAGACCTGCACTCTGAGAACGAAGTGTTCTGCTGGGATGATATGTTACTATGAGGTCTTTAAGATATGAAGGGGCTTAATCATTAAGTCCTTTATATGTGAGAAGAAGAATTTTGAATTCTATTCTGGATTTTACAGGGAGCCAATGGAGGGAAGCTAATGTAGGAGAAATATGATCTCTCTTACTAATTCCAGTCAGAACTCTGGCTGCAGCATTTTGGCTTTTTAGGGAGCTACTAGGACATCCTATTAGGAGGGAATTACAGTAGTCCAGTCTAGAAGTAACAAATGCATGGACTAATTTTTCGGCATCACTTTGAGACAGGATAGCTTCATCTCAAATACGCTGCTGCTCCAGTAACATTTCCGTTTCAGACTGAGGTGAAGGTAACTCATCTCACTGGTTAGTTGAGTGAGTTGGCTATTCTCCTGCAGACATAACATCCAAAAACTTTAGCTGCTTTCACACATGCACTCTGGACATCCCCTGGCGATCAGGTCAGGTTTCTAATAATGACGCTGCATTCTGTGATGCATTGTTCTAGAACTCGTATTAAAGCCAGTTGGACTTTAGAACTCACATGACACATGAACACTGTATCCTGCTGGATCCACAGTCTTATCGTATTATTGAATTTCTCTGAAGATTTCTCATTACTCAGAGCCATGGCAAGACACATCCCTGTACAAACAGGGCAAGAGTTGCCCATGCTTTTGATGATGAGGTGTTGCATATGTGAAATACTAATCTCCCAGCTTGACAATCTTGTCAAACAACTGGAGCATACGGAAGGCAAACTGCTCTGGTGGATGGAGGAGCATGGCAGGATGGCAGCACAACTGAAAGAAGGAAAAGAAAAAGTCTTGAATAAAAATGAGAAGATTCTTAAGTATGAGTCAATAATCTAGAACGACTTTAAGAGGTGCAGTGACTATCAGCAGCAGGTAGATGAGCTGAAGAAGCAACTCTGCCAGAGAGATATGAAGCTTTTTGGTAGCTAAACCACCCCCAGGTAAAAATGACGGCAAAAACTAGTGTGATTCTCAGGCTATCCATCCGTTAGCTACAGCTTTTCCTTGGAAAGGTAAGAGGGATGCTGGAGCCAGCCTCTGTTGTGCAAGAGGCAAAGTTCAACCTGTTCAACCATTGTTTTTGGACAGTGAGAGGAAACCGACACAGACACAGGGAGAACAAGAAAACTCCACACAGAAAAGCACCTGGCCAACCGGCCAAATTACAGGGGAAAGTTTTTGCTGATTTTCTGTCCCACTTAGATGATTCAGATAATTAAACACATTTTATTGCAGGATGGCAGCACAATTGAAGGAAGAAAAAGACAAAGTCTTGAAGAAAAATCAGAAGATTCTTGAGTATGAGTCAATAATCTAGAACGACTTTAAGAGGTGCAGTGACTACCAGCAGCAGGTAGATGAGCTGAAGAAGCAACTCTGCCAGAGAGATACTGAAGTCCTGCAGCTCAAGGGAAAAGAGAGTCTCTCTGTGAGTCTTGTACACACTAAAGCACAGGTGGAAATGAAAGAAGATGAAAACCTCCTCCACGAGAAAACATGGCAGACAAAGTACAACTGTCTGCAGGAGAAGAGCAGAAAGGAACTCGCAGAGAAAGACGAAAGCTGTTTAACTGAGATGAGAGTTAAACAGGTGGAGGAGGAGTAGAAGAAACTGGAGGAGGAAAATAAAACCAACATCTCAAACTCAAAAAGGAGTGTGAGGTCAAAGACTGCATGTGGAAGGAGGAGCACTGCCATAAAGAAAATGAAATTCTGGTCTCGGTCTCTGCGAGAGTCTCCCACAGACCGCATCCCAGCTGTTTATTAAAGGAGCTGAAAAAGTCTTCAGCGAGAAAACAACTAAATACAACTGTCTGCAGGAGAAGATGGAGAAGGAGCTCAAGGAGAAAGAAGACAAGAAGAAGAAATTGGAGGAGGAAAAGAAAAAGCTAGTGGATTAAAAGAAAATCCTGGAGAAGGAGAAAATCAAACTGGAGGAATTAAAGATGGAAGTGGAGCATGAAAATAAAAAACTGGTGGAGGAAAATACAAAACTGCAGTTTGAAAACAAAGACCTTGAAGAGCGCTGTCTACAAGTGGAGCAGAAGAAAAAGAAGTAACGCTTTTGATTTTTCCTCAAGAAAAAGAAGGATAAGACCATGACCACTACTGGAGGGAAATAGCTCCCCCTTCTTCACTTCTCCCATCTTTCCTCCATCCACACATCTCCCCTCCTCTCCTCTTCTCCCTTCTTCCTTTCCATCTATCCTCCATATCCCCCACCCTAAACCCCAAACCTTCTTTCCTTTACCACTCTAACCTTCTCCAACCCCTCCTTCACCCTCTTACCATCCACTCCCTTTGCACCTTAACCCCCACCCTCCCGTCCTGAATCCCCAGCCTGAATCCCCAACCTCACCCCCCCATACCAAAACATGCAATATTAACAAAAAATAAAATAAAATAAATACAAAAACCTATAAATCCTTTGGTATATTTCTTCACTGGATAAAACAAATACTATCAAATGGTTGTAAGCACTACTACTGCTCGTAGATCAACTACATTCATATTTGCCCGATGATTCAAGTAATAATGTTGCTTTTGTTTTTTCTTTTTTGTGTGCGGTTCACTACTGAAACTACAAACAGATGTTCATTGTGCCAATGTAAGAAAGTCTAAGGATTTGCCTTTTCATGTTGAAGGATATTTAAATAGATATTTTCATAAAGATTACTATGTTCACCTTTCCAAGTACTTGTTGTAGTGTAGTGGGCGGGACAAGCATATATACGACCTCCTATTGCAGAGGATATTAACCTGAAATAATATTTTACAATAATAAGCTCATTTTCAATGCAGAATGCAAATTATTTTATAATTGCATTGTCATATTAAATGTTTTCTCTCATGTATTTTTGGAGTTTCATATTTGGGGGCCCAGTTCAGGCCAGTACACTTTGTCCGTCTGGCAAACCGGCTTTGTACATGGAGCCTGCTCTACAGCTACACATTGTCCTCACTGTCTGTAACTTTGTTCACACTTTCCTTCTCAGTCATCCCTGACTGTTCACATAAGCTAGATCAGCTGTGATTAGGAAACACACGCCGCTTCGGTAGGTGGCAGCACAGGTCTGCGTGGAGTCACAGTCATACAGAGAAGAAGAGAAGTGGGCGAGCGACAGCAGCGCCACTTTTGAGCGGTCGATCAAATCATCAACAATAACAGAGCGGAGAAGCTGTCAGGCAGTCTGCAGGGAGTACTGAGATTAGTGCCGCGAAGGTAAATCATTTGGTCTTATGTAGAATGCATATTGTGTTGTTTGAGTTCGTTTAAAGTGTGATTTAGCGTTAGGTTTATAACGCATGATAGAGCTAGCGTTAACGTTAAATAAGCTCCTCAACTTGTCAGCAACACCAACGTTAGCGCCTGCTAATATAGTTAACTGATAGCTGTCCTCCACTAGCGACGGTTGCTAGGAGCTCCAGTTAGCTGTTAGCTCGCTGACTCCACCAGTTGAGGAAACGTTAATGAAACATTAAAGTGCAAATGCCCTTGTTGATAATACTTTTTAAATATCTGCAGAACATGAGAAAAGGGGACTAACTTTTGACCTGTAACGTTTTTAAATTAATTATTTTCTACATCAACAGATGTTTTGTTATTAACGTGGTCTAAGAAAAAAAAAGAAGATATAATCTCAGTTCTGTGTGAACATACTAACACTCGTTGAACATATAGTTAGCATGAACACTATTGCATTAGTACAGAACATAATATGTCTACAACTGCTTAAGGTTTAAGGTTAAATCTTTAATGTAAGCTATCTGTTAACTTAAATCAGTGACCCATTATTTTAGCAATGATACTCCCATATCAGAGTTATCAAAATATACCTTTCTACTTTGGTTAGTGCTTAGTGCTAGTGCTAGGGATGTATACTGTAGAAATTTCTAATGAGAAAGCACAGTCTGACAAGAAATTAATACAAATTTGACCAAAAAGTTTTGTTGTGTAGGACCAAATCAGTCTTTACTCTCATTTTTTTCCGTTTGCACCAGATTTTAGTAGAAGAGATCCCACACCTCTATTGAACTTGAATTATTTGATAAGTGAAAAGTATGTGTGAGGAATTCCTAAAAATATTTTTGTTCCTAGGTAAAAGATGGTCCAAGACAGTGCTCAGATTCGGCGGCAGGGTGCCCAAAACTTTATGGCATACTATGACTTTGCCTGTGCCAGACAGGATTCAGTCCCTGTCCCCGCTGTCAAGATGAGCCTTGACAAAGGGATGCTGGACTTTAATGGAGACAGACTTAAACTAACAGACTGGCCACCTATTCTCAGCTCTGTCTCCATCAACAAACATCTGCACCACATAGCAATAAGTAGCACATACCAACCTTGTCTGGGCTCTGGAGATGCAGGTAAGGCACAAAATAACCTAGCAATTTGAGCAACAATGACAAAAATGTTTATATGCTCTTAATTACCTATGTTATTGAAACATGCACAGCATAAGATAAACAAGAAACCTGAGCAATGAGCCAAGTTTTCATATAAATATTAATCATATGACAATTTCAGATAGAAGGCACTATAAATCTAGCATCAAGAAGAAGATTCCAGCCATTCGCTCTAAGGACCTGACTTTTAAGTTGTGCAAGGCCCTTAGAGAGTGTCTGACTATCTCTCCTAACCTCAAGACTCTTCAGCTTAATGGACTTCCACTGAGAGAGAGGGACCTCATCACTTTGACAAAGGTAAAAGGCAAAATGTGTTCGTGAAAATGCCGGTATAATTTTTTTTTCTACGTCATAGAAAAGTTTCATTTGACTATCTAGTAAAGCCATCACAATTCCCTACTGCACACAACAGCAACACAAGCCCAGTGTCTGAGAGGGATGAGAAGATGATTTAGTACCCAAAAATGCAGCTGCTGCACTAGTATGAAAGTTTTCACCAGTTAAATTTCTTTCAGAGAGTGAATTTAAGATACATACTTAAGAATGCAGATGGCTAAATGAGGTATTTATCCTTATGATGCTGCTTCATTTTTAAATCGAACTACACCAAAAGCCCAATAGAAAATGCAACTATCACAATAGAGCCTTGAAGAAATCAAAATAAGTCACTTTCCACCAGGGATTTCTTTTATTCAGACAGTTTGTGAAGTGTTTAAGAGCTGTGTCTCTCTGTACACACACAGAAAACATTTCTGTCACTATACAGTTAAAATAAGTCTGAGATGGAAGAAAAATCAGTTGATTCATCACTGATTATATGTGTGGTACGCAGATATCCAGGTTTCTTAATTGCATGTAAACTCTGTTTACCAGACTACTGAAGAAAGCTGCTTACAACATGGTTAAGTGCATGTAGTCAGTGACAATAGTTCAAATAGTCTTTATTGTATTATTACTAAGTGCTGCTTTACTGAATTACAGACAATTATCAACTGAAGAATGCTGTTCAGTATATATTTTTTCTATATTTTTTTGTATCGTCATAAACATTAATATTGCGATATAATTTTGAGGCTATATTGCCTACCCCAACTTTAGAGTGTAAAGTACATTAACTATTTGTTGTTGTTGTTTTAGCTGTTTACGTATTTTGAGAGGCTTTTATAGATGCACATGTACCATTTATTTTTAAATATTGTAGTCTTAGGTTCTTTTGAATGTGCAGGGGGTAAAACATGGGTAAAAATGAACTCGGACAGCTGCTGTGTAACTTTGGTAAAAACTAAAATGAGTAACCAGATATATTCTATTCTAGGGTTTGGCAAAAAGTGTTTCCCTGGAAACCCTATCTCTGGCTAACTGTCCAATTACTGATGAGGGCTTAGAAGGTATGTATAGTCACAGTATTATTTCTTTACCTTTTTTAGACAGGATTTTAACTACCATTTCCATATGTTTCAGTCATTTGCCAGAGTGTGAAGTATTCTACAAGCATCAGGACAGTAGATTTTACAGGGTGCAGTCTCACTTGGAGAGGGGCAGAGCATATGGCCAACATCATTAAGGTATAATGTCTATTTTTTTAAGATGTACCCAGCCATACTACATTTTATGGGCTATAGACACCTATCTGCTGTGATAACATTTTATTTACTAATTAATTGTAAAATCTGACTCCTGAAAAATTATCTGCATTTAAAATGCATGTCTATAAGAATGTGCACTTCTTCTTCAGCATCAGGGCATGCAGAGGCACGGT
Organism: Helostoma temminkii; assembly: GCA_900302695.1. NCBI lineage: Eukaryota > Metazoa > Chordata > Actinopteri > Anabantiformes > Helostomatidae > Helostoma > Helostoma temminkii. The sequence goes on along the minus strand of OMLM01018183.1, from coordinate 7,864 downwards.
ACTGCATGGGCAGAGTCCCTGAGGTATAGACAACCACAGTTTGAGGGAATGGGAGGTCTTCGGCGCATCACCCTTAACTGTAACACTTTAATCGGGGACCGAGGTGCTGCTGCGCTTGCACATGAACTGACAGAAGACCTCTGGGTTAAGGGTTAGTAGGTGTATGTGAGTTTGAGAGAAGTACAAAGATAAGAGTTCATTTTTTTTGTAGCTGTTTCCCTTTTTGCAAGAATTTTGTTCAGGCTTTCTGTTTTTGACTTGCTGGTCAGCTGTGGACCTGCAGAGATGTGGTCTATCCAATGAAGGAGCTCGTCGTTTGCTGGAAACTTTGAAAACAAATTCTACTCTTTGTGTACTGGACATTCGGAGAAACCCTTTGGTTGGTAAGGTGTTTTTTAACACTGTATTGAATTTTGGTCAGTAATGATTAAGAAATTATTATTATTGGTGCCACACAGCACTTTTATATTGTGGTTGTAATAAACATTCTCTATAGCTATGTCCTAAATGTATACTACATTTTGAGGAAGTGTTTTTGCTTTATAATGGATTGCTGGCTTTATTTTTTCTTTTGCAGACAAAGTTCTAATTAAAACTATAATAGAAAAAGTGCTGATGAACGCTGATGGACAGTCACAGGAGGTGAGTGCTTTATTTGCATAGATGTGTAATATTTTATAGAAAACCATGCCTGTTTTTTTTAATGGCTTGTATCATGTTGCATCGCAGTACCCCTGGATCAAGCCTGCAGCCACAGAGACACAGAGGGCTCCTGGTCCAAAGAGGCTAGCACTGCCCAGTTCAGTCAGAGGAAAAAGTACATTCAGGATAGGTATATCTATATATATTCATAAATATATTAAACTTAGGCTTTCGTCTATGATGTCAAACTACTTAGGTCAATGTACTTTTAGATAAACTGCATTCTCAGCGATTAAAAATAATTTGGTTATATGTTGTACTTGTCATAAACATTGTTCATGATCAGAAAAAGGCTGTAGTACTGTAAAGTATTTATCATTTTATACCTGACTAAATGGGTTTATTTTTCCATCCAGTCACAAACTGTTTAAGATGCCAGTGTCAGATTTCCCCCATTATCATTCAGTACCACAAACCTTCTGGTTCTCAAATCGGTTGTGTGTTCCCAAACTACAGATCAGGCTGTTGACATAGTTGAAATTCATGTTGAAAGGTCTCTGGCATGTGCAGCAGGGAAAACAACACATTATTGTATCTGTTAAAATCTATTTAAGACATGTCATTATCTTATTCATTTTGTGTATTTCTGAATTTTCACTTTGTGGCTTTTAAGTCATCTGGAAACATGGTAAGAATTTAAATTATTTTCACCTTGTCCTCCCTTGGTTAGCCTGGACAGCTCTACCAAGCAGTGCAAAAAGAAACTCTAACGCCTTTATTCTCTTTTTGGCTGTGATGTTTTGAACCTGCTTTTTAGATGGAAAACATCTTGTGGATTCACATAGTATGACTCCCTTATTACCAGTAACTCATATTAATCCTGTCTGTGTACTGTGACCATTATGGGGAATGATGAAACGTATCACAGTCCCAGGATCATTCACTTACCACCAAAAATGTACTTGAACATGATTTAGCATGCTCCTAGATAAGCACCCTCCATTTCAAACGTCTGTGATCTCTAGAATAAATTTCTTCATACAGTGTTTTATTTGATACAGCTTCTCGTAAAGGAACATCTCCAGGAGGGCGTAGTTCAGGCGTTGCTCAGACAAAGAAGCCCTTTTCCCGTTGTCGATATGTGCCTTGGCGTGCTGCCGCACGAGCTGGACGCCAGAGGTGAGGAGCAAGTTTCTCTTAGCTCCACAAAAAGAAACTGACTTTTGTTTACACATTTCAGACGTTACATTTTTATATTTTAGGCCTAATTTTTAGTGCATAAAATTTTGATAAAATGCTCTGTTACACCTTTACTGAAAATGTAACCGGTATTGCTATGGTGACGTAAAAAAAAGACTAATGTCATATTGCATGTTTTTGTTGCAGAGGTCTGCCTCCTGGAGTTAGAGTGATTGACCAAAGCTTTCAGGTGAGTTTTATTTATATTTATATTGAATTTGCAACTGTCTGAAGTAGAACATCAGAACTTTAATAAGAACTGTGAAGTTGTGTAAAGAATTTAAATTGCACTATTTTCAGTTGATCCCATGCTGTGATATACATGGTTTTCATTAGGGTGCTGCTACTGTGAAGGTTGATTTGGAGTCAGATTCAGAGGGGGAGGAAGATGATGAGGAAGAAAAGGTAGTGGTGGTAGAAGTGGGGCAGAGATCACCTTCTCCCAGTTTCCAGGACAGAATCACTGGACGCCAGTTTGAACGTATGCAGGTCAGTCACAACAAGGTAGTTCTTAATCTGCAACTAAAAGTTTTGTACTCCCAAAAATGTAGTTTTGGATCATTAACATTTGAGTATTCAACACTTCAAGCATACTGTATATTTATGTGTATATTCTATGTGTGTCCTGCAGATGGAGCTAAAAGAGTGTCGTCTGAGGCTGGCAGAGGAGCGCAGAGCCAGACTGAAAGCTGAGTCAAGGCTTATGGAGGTAATGTTAAGGCTCATAATGCTTATATATGATAATTTTTTTTAATATGATCAGTCACTAGTTTGTGTTTTCTCAAATAAACTGGAAATTACCTTATCAAGGTGAATTTTGTGCACATTACAATAGCACAGAAGGCACAGTAAGATCTTTGATGCACGCTCTTATTATATAGCTGGAGAATCAGACAGTTTTGGATAGTTACAGTCACTCAAACTCCAAATGGAATAGATTCATACATGTTCATACTAGGTTTACAGACAGGAAAACTACGAGATCCACTGTTATTCAGTCTTTTTCTCATTCTTATTCAGTACGAGTTGGAGAATGCTCGTCTTCATGATGCCAACCAATCCCTGTCTGAGGCCCTTGCAGCCACTGGCTCTGCATCAGCACCACCTGCTTTCAGTGCTCTTGAAGACGAAGCTGTTCTCGAAAGCATTGAAAGCTCTTTTACCAAGTTCCATGCTTTCCTGGATCTCCTCAAAGATGCTGGGTGAGTGTTCTGAAAGCTGGCCAAGACTACAGTCACGTATTGACTATGTCAGCGTGGTTCTGGACATAGGTGATTTAAAGAAGGACTTTATTCAACTATGGAAGTTTCACTTTCATTATGCATCTCTGGTCATTCAGTTTATTTATTAAAAATCATATTTGTTTGACTCATGTTAGGTGTTAGGTCCTGCCAGTTGGCTACCTTCTAAGGGTCAAACTTTCTTTCTGACAGAATCAAAATAAACAAAAAATAAATAAACTGAATGACCAGAGGTGCATAATGAAACTGAAACTTCCATAGTTTATAGTTAATAAAGTTTTGATATCTTTTTTAGGGCTACTGTAGTAATTGATACATATTATTAATTAGTCTACTTACTATTAGTCACTTCTTTTTTATTTAGCTTGATGAGCAGTGTTTTATGTTTTGTATTGTAAATATTGCATGATTGTCTACATATAGCTTTCCCTGAACTCCCAATTCAAAATGATAACTGTAACTGTAACTGTAGAGGTGTTGCGGGAGTTCTGTTTTGTTCTGAGATGCCCTAACACAAGACTATTTGTTGACACTATTTTGTAACCTGGTATAAAGCCTAGAGTTTCATTCTTACATGATGAGTGGTGTGGCACGAATACCACTAGATGTCATGCAGCCTGCCTGTACAAGTGCATAAAAGTTCAATTAATATCATCTTCAGATTATTAAAATTACATTTTGTTTAAGTCTGCTGTTGAAAATACAGTCTATAGGTATGATAGTATTTGTTGTCATTTACCAGATAAATCAAATCAGATTCTCTCAGCATACACAAAAGTGCTAACTGCAGACCTCTGATTTTAATTAAAGTCTGTCTTTTCGCAGCTTAGGTCAGCTGGCATCATTGGCTGGAATAGACAAGTCAGATTTCCAGGCTTTTGGAAAACCACAGCTCTCCTCTACAATAGGGCCACTTTTGGATGGTGCAGCTTCATTAACTAGAGGGAAGTATCCTGATGTTCAGACAAAGGCCTGTGTTTTGGTAAGCATATATCAAACATTGTTTGGGGCATGTTTGCCAGTAGCAGTTGATTGTGTTAATTGTTAAAGTGTGGGATTAATGGTCCAAAGTCCTAAAACTGGCTGAAGAGAATCTAGGCTTTGATCATTGCTTGAATGATGCCTTAGGTTCTATTATATGTGTGTGTATGTGTTTCTCTCTTTTCTTCAGCACTAAATCTATAGGCTGACACACATTAATAGCTTGAAAGGCCCATGTAATGATTTTTTCAGTTACTTCAAACTTTTAATTTCTGTCTTTAGGGAGGCACCGTCCTGTCTGCTCTCCCTCGTGGACTGGCTGACACCACAGCTCCCAGATCTCCAGTCCCTGTCAGGGAGTCTACACAGGAAGACCGGCTACTAGATATGACCTTTAATCAGACTGTTGGATCTGGAGTAGATCCTGATGTAGGAGTAGAAGAGGTACTAGATAAATTTTCCAAGCCTCAGACTCAGCCAGACTCAGGTTCTGAGCAGAGTCTCTATAGCCAAAAATCCTTTGACGAGGTTTCATTTGGTAAAACCTTTCAGGCTCAACCAAGAAACCACAAGAGCAACAACAATTCCCATCATAGCAACAGTTTCCATGGATACAACTTGAGCAACAATTATTACAGTCATGCATCCCAGGACAGCGGGTCTCGTGGTGGATTGTCAGCAAGGTCGAGTATTAGTGATATTATAAGTGACAAGGCAGAGTCTCTTGGATCAGTAGGGTCAAGGAGCAGGGGAAAGGGAAGGCTAGTGACAGTAGGACAGTCAGGGTCACAAGGGTTAGAGGGGAAATCCTATCCTGGGAGGAAGACTCTGGAGCAGATCAGGTCTCTGGGCAATCTGGGAGGGCATTCAGATAATGAATCCTTTTGATCAGCTTATTATAGAAATTTGAAATGCTCTGAGTGTTTGTTCTTAGTGCCTTCTTCATAAAGTTAAGGTTGATGTTGACTTGTCCGTGATGTAGTTTTTATCCATACATTAAGTATAGTTTTATTTTAAAAACTTTGGAAGACACAATGCCACAAATTTATTTTAATCTCATTTCATTTTTGTCTTTACATTTCAAGTTATTTTCAAGGCACATTGGGCAACTAGGAGTACATTATAAGAATTTAATTCAGTAGAGTGTTACAGTGGATACAGTTAAGTCTGGAAGTATTTGGCAGTTTTGGTGATTTAACGTTTATACACTACCACAGTGGATCTGAAATAAAACACTCAACATGTGATCAAAGTGCAGACTTTCAGCTTTATTTTAGGAGGTTTCACAAAAATATGACATTTACAGCATTACTGACATATATTATATTATTAAGCAGCACAAATCCATTATGAGGGGCTCAACTGTATTTGGGCATAGTGACATAAATGCAAATACAACCATAATTTTTAATATTTCAAAATCCTTTGCAGTCAATTACTGCCTGAAGTCTGGAGCTGATGGACGCCACCAAATTCTGAGTTTCAGGTGACTGACTTGGCCACTGGAGAATATTCCATTTCTTTGCCTTCCAAAGTTGCTTTCAGAATTAATTTAGCTACTTCTGTCCGCATTCACATCATTATTAAACACCTCTGCTCACTCTTAGCCATACATACCCATTCCATAACTCTGCTTTGGATCCTGAGCTCTTCCTTTCCTTTGCCATATTTTTTGTTGATGCTAATTTTATTTGTCCTTTGTCTTTTTTTTGTCAAATCTGGCATCATTTTTCTTTTTAATGCTCTTTGATGTAAAACCTCTGCATTTACATTCATGAAGGCATCTCTTCACAGAAGATTTTGACTATGTCATGCCCACAATCTGAAGAGTATTCTTGACTTTTGTTGTTGTCGTGAAACAGTTTTCTTCACCAAGGAAAGGATTCCACCATGTTAGCTGTCTTCCGTTGTCTTCCAAACCTTTCAATGTTGAGCTCACCAGTGTTGTCTTTCTTTTTAAGAATGTCCCAAACTGCTGATTTGGCCACATTTAAGGTTTTTGCTGTTTCTCTTAGATTAGACTAGGTTTAGATTTGCATTGAGATCTCCTTGGACTTTATATTGATGGCTCCATCTAAACAGCTTCCAAAAACCAAAAACCTTTTATCTGCTTCATTTGTCGTGAAGTGATGTGGAAATTGACAATATGTGGTCAATTAACTTCTTTGTCAGTCAAATACCTTTGCGCCTCTGAAAATAGAGGTACTCGTGTATAAATTACATCTGTAATTCCCAGGCAGTACATGCCATATTTTTATAAATCTACCCTGAAAAGCTGATACATTTCGATCACATCTTGATTGTTTTATTTCAAATCCATTGTGGTGATGTATAAAGGTAAAATCATAAAACTGTCATTGCCCAAATAACAAATGTGTGTTTCCAGCTAACACCTTCTCATTTACTTCTAATTTCATATTCTCAAATCAGGTTTCTCCCAATAAACATGTCATGCAAGAACGCATCAAACCGCAGAAGATTAAAAGTCTCAAAGCCATTTCACAAGTGCACAAGTAAAATGTTACTGCTTGTTTCATGTGTGCTACTTCTCACGTTTATTTTTGTAGGAGAATATTGGTGTAGAATTTTTTTTGTTTTTAGGGAGATTTCATCTGGTAAAACTGTAATTTGTTCCTATTATGAGACTGTCCTCTGCTGTTGAACTTGCATTGCAATAAAAATATTAGCAGTTTGATCAACAGTGAAGTTTTTTCTGATGAGTGTATATTTGAATTAAAAAAAAAAAGCTATAAACTGCATATTGAACCAATTTACATCACATTAGTTTAATAAACCTGGAGAAGAGCTGCTAGGTGAAAGGGAAATGCCAACAATATTTATTCTTGGTGCTGCTTATGCTTATGAGAACTTTTCTGTTTCCACTGTCTATGTAACTTATCAATCAACAAAATTGTGCCAAAATATTTTTTGGACCTGTGTCAGCTCTACAGGTAAACAACTTTTTGTAAAGAATGTAATTCTCCTCATAATCTGTTTACAGCATTGTGTTGTTTATGGACTGTTGTGGTGCTGTGTCCTGAGAGACAAAGAAAAAGGACCAAAGCATGACTTTTGTGGGTTCGGCTAGGACACAGTGTTCTGTTGAGGTATGGATGTTTTCCATTAAAAGGCAGCACTAAAGGCCAGAAGTACATAACTACAAGGAGTGCTTAAAGCATTCCTGCATTGTTTTCTTTGATAGTTTTTTTCCCTCCTGTTTACACCTGTTTATGTTTTTTTATTTGTAGTAGTGCTGTGTATGTGTACTTTGCATACAACTGTTGTGATTGTTGTGTGCATGAAATGGTAAAGAACAGGACTTACTTTACCAGTACAAACAGTTCTCTGACAGTGTTGTGTGCACTGGATTGATCATCAGCCAGAGTTGAAAGAGGAGAGAGAAGACCTGCGGGAGACTGGAACGTAAGTGGCGAACTTCAAAGTCTGAATCTCTTTATCTTCAGTGGCATGATTCAGTGTTGAGTTACAGGCACGCCTTGTCTAGAGCAAAAGCTACTTACTACTCTCAATTAATTAACAACAATAAAAATAATCCAAGATTTCTTTTTGACACAGTTGCTAAACTCACTCAAAAGAAACCTTCTCTTAATTCCTCACACTTTACAGCCCAAGACTTTTTTGACTTTTTCTGCAGTAAAATATATGATATCAGGCTTAATATCAGCTTATCGTCTCCTCGTGTGGAACAAGTCGATCATTATATTGGACAGCAGATACCATTTGAGACCATTTCATTGGAA
>OMLM01018178.1:16015-41245 GCA_900302695.1 Helostoma temminkii | reverse complement strand
TTAACTAGAACAGAACTATATTGATTAATCTGTTGTTAATGATAAGATCACACGTGGTTCCTGAATAACTCAGATGTTAGTACTATATAGTTGACAGCAACTGGGAGTTTGGATGTGTGGACAGATAATCAGAGCAACATTGTTTTTCTCTGTCACATTCTTTCCACAAACTCCTGGAGCTGTGCGAGTGTGTTGTTCATCCATTCTCCAAACTGAATAGTCCTCTAGGAGTGCCAGAGCCTATCCCAGCTATCATATGAGTGAGAGTTGTCTGCTCAATGTAAAGGTAATAAAAACTTTTAAATAAACCATATGTGATTATTTAGTTACTTACTGTATAGTTAAGGAAAATACTACATAAACCTTATGTGATTTTGCAGTTATTTTCCATAAAATTAATTGGTTAAATTGGTGGCTAGACCTCCTTTAATATGACACAATGCAATACAGAACACAGTTGTAAGAACTTTATTTCCAAGTCCTGCATAACATAAAACCATTGACAGACAAATACAATTTGTAAATTTGCTAAAATTTGAACAGCTGTTTTATCTGCTGTTCAACTACAAATTGCATCAACAAGACCTGAGTAACAGCAGGATTAAGATGTATATTACACACACACACACACACAAACACACATATATATACACAGTGTTGTGAAAAAAGTGTTGGCCCCCTTTCCGACTTCTTAGTTTTTTGCATGTTTGTCACACTAAATATTTATTGATTTATCTGTCAAAGATAACAAACACAACATACAGTTTTTAAAGTTTTATTATTAAGGGAAGACAAAACTAATCTACAAACTACATGGCCATGTGTGAAAAAGCAATTGCCCCCTAAACCTAATAACTGGCTGAGCCACCCTTAGCAGCAACAACTGTAATCAAGCCTTTGTGATAACTTGCAATGAGTCTGTTGCAGCGCTGTGGAGGAATTTTTGTCCACTCATCTTTGCAGCATTGTTGTAATTCAGCCACACTGGAGGGTTTTCGAGGATGCTCTGCCTTTTTAAGGTCATGCCACAGCATCTCAATAGGATTCAGGTCAGGACATTGACTACGCCACTCCGGAGTCTTCATTTTGTTTTACTTCAGCCATGCAGAGGTGGACTTGCTGGTGTGTTTTGGATCATTGTCTTGCTGCAGAACCCAAGTTCACTTCAGTTTGAGGTCACAAACAGATGGCCGGACGTTCTACTTCAGGATTTTTTGGTAGATGGTAGAATTCATGGATCTATTTATGACAGCAAGTCTTTTAGGTCCTGAAGCAGCAAAACAGCCCCAGACCATCACACTACCATATTTTACTGTCAGTATGATGTTCTTTTTCTGAAATGCAGTGTTACCTTTTACGCCGGATGTAATGGGACACACACCTTCCAAAAAGTTCAAGAGTATTTTCCCAAAGGTCTTGGGGATAATCAAGATGTTTTTACTGGCAAAACTGAGATAAGCCTTTATGTTCTTTATGCTCAGCAGCAGTTTTCAGCTTGGAACTCACAATGCAGACCATTTTTGCCTGGTCTCTTTATTATGGTGGAGTCATGAACACTGACCTTAACTGAGGCAAGGGAGGCCTGCAGTTCTTTGGATGTTGTTGTGGGGTTTTTTGTGACCTCTTGGGGTAATTTTGGTAGGTCTTGGGAAGGTTCTCCACTGTTCCATGTTTATGCCATTTGTGGATAATGGCTCTCCTGTGGTTCACTGGAGTCCCAAAGTTTTAGAAATGGCTTTATCACCTTTTCCAGACTGATAGAGCTCAATTACTTTCTTTCTCATTTGGTTCTGAATTTATTTGGATCTCGACATGATGTTTAGCTTTTGAGTATCTTTTGGTCTACTTCACTTCGTCATGCAAGTCCTATTTAAGAGATTTCTTGATTGCGAACAGGTGTGGCAGTAATCAGGCCTGGGTGTGGCTAGAGAAATTGAACTCAGGTGTGATAAAGCACAGTTTTAACAGGGGGGCAAACACTTTTTCACACAAGGCCATGAAGTTTTGGATTTTGTTTTCCCTTAATAATAAAACCCTTCGTTTAAAAACGGCATGTTGTGTTTACTTGTGTAAACTTGTTGTGACTAATCTTTAATTTTGTTTGATGATCTGAAACATTAAAGTGTGACAAACATACAAAAAAATAAGAAATCAGGAAGGGGGCCAACACTTTTTCACACCACTGTATATCTCACTATCTGTATCTTTCTCTATCTCTCTCTATACACATACACATACACTCATTAGCCACTAGTCACTATATTACACCTACACAATTCATTGCAATCCAGTACAGTAAGAGGCAGTTAATGTTTCATCCATCCATTTGAATGGCTATCAAAACATAACAACACCTTGTATTTATACACCCTCCTCAATAATCATAGTAGAATTATCACTTTATGACAGTTTCAGTTTAAGCACTAAGAAATTATAAGCCAGTCAAAGTGGTAGAGCTGCTGTATTGGATTGAATTAAATTATACAGATATATCTAATAAAGTGGCCAGTGAGGGTACAACGTTTTCTAGTGTACAATAAAAGCAACTGTACTCAAGGAAATCAAGGGCATAAGGCCTTCTAATTTAAAGTAATAGATCTGTATCTTTATCTGATACCTACATTGTTGATAATGCTGCTTGAACATGAATTACATTAAAAACACAATGCTTTGTATATAGTGTACCAAAAACATCAAATATGACCAGCTTTGCAGGGTGTTAATACTACGAATTAGAACAAAGGCAGAATAAGTTAGCAAATTCATTAAGACACACAAGTAGAATCTACTGCAACTAAATTCAGCAGCAGTAAATTAATCTTTTTAAAACAATAAAAAAATAAATTAAAATAAATTAAATACAAAAATACACAACTTCTAGAAGTATTCAAATGTGAACTTAAGTTCAGATGGGTAGTTCAGGCTAAGGGCGTAAATAAATCCAAACAGAATGACAACTGCACAGGAAATGCTTCTTAGGTTGGTTAGAAGTTAAATGCCCTATATTAAATGCCCTATATTTCCACTGCAATATCCTCTCACCGGTTAGCTTCATCGGCTCCTTCTTTAAGAGTCACATAGATACTCATGATGGTCTGTGCAATTGCACTTTTGGCATCCTCAAGGTTGACACTCTAATGATTAAAAACAATGACAATTTTTAAATAAACAAAACATCACAAAAGGTACATTCATTTTGAGAAATAACAATCAAATGCCCATTTATCCTCATTTAGGTAGGCACACAGACTTTTGACGATGCAGTTTCTCTTAAGTTCAAAGTTTTTACTGTGCAAAAGGAGGGCTCATAAATGCTTCATGTAAGATGATTTCTTTTACTTTAATTTTTTATTATCACCCTCATGGGGCAGGGGTGGGGGCATATGCCAAAACTAGAATAAATAGTTACATTTACATACACATACTGAGCCTTTTATCAGGTACAACAATATACCAAATGGGCATGACATAATGACCATCTTCCTAATATTGTGTTTTCTGCTGCCAAAGCAGCAAGGCATGGACTCCACTAGACCCCTTAACCACACTGCCTCCACTGCCTTGCTGTCTTCCCATATTGCATCCTGGTGCTGTGTGTTCCCCAGGTAAGAAATGCACACGCACCTGGCCATTCATGTGATGCAAAAGAAAACATGATTCATCAGACCAGACCACCACGGTTCCTTTCTTGGATCACTTCTGATAGATACTGACCACTGCAGACTGGGAACACCACACAAGTTTTGAAAATGTTGTGACCCAGTTGTGCTTGCTCAAACCCTTAACTTGTCCATTTTTCCTGCTTCTAACACATCAACTTTGTGGACAATATGTTCACTTGCTCCCTAATATATCTCACCTAATAGGTCCTGTGATGAAGAGATAATTAGTGTTATTCAATTCACTTGTCAGAACTTATCAATCATCCCTGATTGGTGTACAATCCAATACAGTCCACTACAGGTCCACTAAGGTTATAAATTCTTAGTTTATAACTTGAAACTGTCTGGAAGTTGATAATTCCGCTATACATTTATTACTAGGATCACTGTGCAGTATTATGCTGGAGTCATTTTCCTCAATTTTCAGCTGTTCCCATCAGGGCTCACAACAGCGAATCATCTGTTTCCACGTAACTCTGTCCTGGTCATCCCTACTCTTACACCAAGCAACTTCATGTCCTCTTTAGCACATCCATTTATCTCCACTTTGGCTTCCTCTTGACCTCTTGTCTGGCAGCTCTATTGCCAACCTCCTTCTACCAACATAACCACTATCCCTCCTCTGCACATGTCCAAACCATCTCAGTCTGGCCTCTCTGACTTTGTCTCTAACACAGATAACCTGAGTTGTTCCTCTGATGTGCTCGTTCATAATCCTGTCCATCCTTGTCACTCCTAAAGAGAACCTCAACATCTTCATCTGCTACCTCCTTCTCTGCCTCTTGTCTTTTCCTCACTGCTACAGTCTCTGACCCATACAGCAGAGCTGCTCTCACTACTGTCTTGAACCTTTCCTTTGATTCTTGCTGACATTCTTCTGTCACACAACACTTGTCTCCAGCCCGTCTGCACTCGCCTCTTCATCTCTTTTCCACACTCCCCATCTCACTGGACTGTCGACCCCAAGTAATTAAATTCCTGCACCTTCTTGACCTCAGCCCCCTGTAACCTCACTGTTCTACTTCCCTCCCTCTCGTTCATACACATGTATTCTGTCTTACTTAAACAGACTTCCTCTTCATCTCCACCTCTTCAGGTGATCCTCTACCTGCTCTCTGCTCTCACAACACATCACAGTGTCTGCAAACATCATTGTCCAAGGAGATTTCTGTCTGACCTCACATGTCAAACTGTCCATCATCATAGCAAACAAGAAGAGACTTAAGGCCAATGTTGGGCTACCTCCACCTTGAAGTCCTCTGTCTGACCTACAGCACATCTCACTACTGTCATACCCCTTTCATTCATATTCTGAACTACTCTGACGTATTGTTCTGCCTCTAGTTAGAAACTAGAAACTAGTTAGAAACTCCACTGCTGTCTCTCCTAGACACGTCCACAGGTATGTCATCAGGACCAACAGCCTTAACACTCTTCATCTTTTTCAGAACTTTCCTCCTTAATCTAAATGACCAAGGACAATCAGAGGACGGGCAATGGTGTCTGAACCTGTTCCCATGATGACCATGTTTTAACTTGCTAAGCTTTAACAATTCATACCTGCTAGCTACTGATTTGCCACACACTTTACGTTCCCACACGCTCATTCACATAACATTCACAAAACAAGCAAGGCAGTGGTATTTGAGGACTGGGTTTGAGAACTCATTATACAGACCATTCTGATACAATTATGTAAACAGAGAGGTTGCCTTAGATGTGAGAATTTCTGAAAGAAAATAACACAATGTTAGTTCACAATACCATTAACATTTTTAGCGTTTCCCCTACCATTACATTAGGGAGTACCCCTTCCCCCTCTTGGAGGTCAAGTTATTTTATTTTCTATATAGCCCCAGATCACAAAAGAAGTCATTTAAGTTTACCTTTTCTATAGATGGGTCTTCTTTTATTAAACAAACTACATAGTCTCATGTTTTTAAACTTATTTAGCTAACTAGCTAGCTAACAGCTAGCTAACAGCTAATGATCAGCCACTGCTAAAGGTATCAATGGATGCAGCCTGGGCGGTATTACTTTCATCAAGTGTTCTCCTCTGCAGGGCAACCTCACCAGAAACGAGACATATATACTGAGCCTGGAGTTGAAGCAGTGCTGAGAGCACCTGTTAAACCTAAAAGTTCACAAGACAAGTGACATTTGGCTACTTCATGGTGACATACCAAATTTTCAAAATACAGATGCCACATCATACTTGTCTTTGTGACACCCAAAACTATTCTAAATTTAATGTCCTTGTAAAAGTACCACATTGCTTCCTCGTAATGGTACAGATGGGAAACGTTTGAACTTACCTTAATACTTGCTACCCACCAAGACGACCGCCATTACAGATCAAAATTACCGCCGGCGCTACATTTTGATACCACGCATGTGCAGTCTTCCCTTTGTATTCCTCCTCAGATTAGGCAAACATATTAATATTGCATTTACTTAAATAAACATTTGATTTTGTATATTTAAGTTAGTTTAAAATATTTAATATTTATCAGGGCCAAAATTCATTTTTGAGTGTGGTCTCCTCCTGATGTTCGCTTTTGTCTCCTAAATGCTAAAAAGGCTTGAAGACAATAGAGACTGACGCTATGCCTTAGGTTGAAACTTGTAGTTCTTAAGGTAAAGTTGTACAACTAAAATGCATCATTTATTTACATTAGTATTTCCATTTTATGGAAAAATGCATTAAATTTCACTAATGGTGCAGTTAATATTACTGTCTACAATGTAACCAATAGAAAGAGATTTTTTCAGGAAAACACATACTTTTGTCTCTTGAGATCTCTTGTTTCTTTTTTTTTTTTTTTTTTTTTGATATACTACTGCCCTTTAAAACAATGACTTATTTGGTTAAACAATAATTAAATGTGAATTAAAAGGAAAGGTAATGGTTGTTTGTCTATATGTGGCCCTGCGATGGACTAGTGACCTGTCCAGGTGTACCCTGCCTCTCGTCCGTAAGCTGGCTGGGATAGGCTCCAACACACTCGTGACCCCTGTGGGAACTAAGCGGTTCAGAAGATGAATGAATGAATGAATGAAAGGAAAGGTGATGTAACACAGTCACAACTTGCCAAGTGTTTTGGACGCATCAACCTAAATGTGTTTATCCATCCATCCATTTTCTGAATCGCGGGTGTGCTGGAGCCTATCCCAGCTGTCATACAGGCGAGAAGCAGGGTACACCCTGGACAGGTCGCCAGTCCATCACAGGGCCACAGACAAAGACAACCGTTCACACTCTCATCCACACCTACAGGCAATTTAGAGTCTCCAATAAACCTGACTGCATGTCTTTGAAGGCATATATATATATATAACATATCAAATGTTTATTTACTAATTCAAATAAATGCAAAGTTAATATGCTTGGGTATAAACTGAAAGTGTGTCTATTATTACAGAAATGTTTTGTTGTTTACTTTAAGATGAATTTAAGTTACTGACAGGATTCAAACATTTCACAGCACAGTTAAGATCCATCCGTCAAGCTTTTGAAATGACAACTGGTCCCTTTGGAATTTCTTTAAATGATTTAGTTGCACTTTCCTCAAATTCTCACATTTCAGAAATACATACATGTACTATTATCACAGGATTACACATAGAGATGTGTTTTTTTGTTTGTTTTTTTAGTTTTATTACAATTTAATACTGAAATAAGCTGCTGTAGATAAACTGGGCGGTAACAGGCTGTGCGCGCTCTGGCGGAGGGAAATCGTTTTTTCCTTTTTGGGACGTCAGTGCAGATCCCTAAGTCTTACAGGTGCGAAGACAGAACACCTTTGTCCTATTTACACCTACTTTCATAGTAAATGTGTAAATACACAGTCTAGCATACTCAATATCAATATTTGAATAATTGTGCCGTGTGAGAAGTGTCTGTTATTGTCTTGTCATTTCAGCGAGGAGTCATAGTTTGTTATATCGTCCTTTAGGTTTCAAGCAGTTATACTTGAGGCATGTAGATGGTCACAGGTAAGTAGATCAAACTGTACCTTCACTCTGGTTGAAGAGCTGCATGAAACGGTGAAGTCTGTTTTGTAAGGTTAAAGGCCAAAGATCAAAACATTCTTCCTGTAAATGGCTCAAGAAGTCAGGATTATATTCCAACACTTTTTCACCCGCATCCCGTTCTGCTTGTATCGTTTCGTTGTCGCAGAAACCAGCCGGGATGTCATCAAACAGCATAACCCCTTCAAACTCTGGGATTCCAGTAGATGCAGTGAATAAAACCGTCAGTGAATGTTTCACTGGAGGATAAAAAAGTTTGTAATATAGTATAAATATACACACTTTCTCTGTGGAAACGTACGATGAAGTTGAAGCAACAACTAAATAGGAAGTATTGTATGAAGCAGAGAGAGTGAAGTGAGATAATAAGTTTAAAGATTTAAAACGTGATCTTACCTGGTGATGAAACGTGACAGAAAAGAAGAAACAAAAGCGTTTTTTTCATCTTGTTTTGATAAAAACGTGATGTTTTTGTGTCGTCGAGACAGAAGGTGAGAGGATTTTGCTGTTTGCTTCCACAAACTCCTGGAGCTGATCGAGTGTGTTTGTCTGAATGTGACAGTGTCCTCAGTCCTGCTCATACACATCTGGATGAGTTCCTCACCTCCTGTCGTCAGGATTTCCCACAATTCATTTCTGGACTTTTTGTGTTGTCAAAATAAATTGTTAGGAATTCAATTAGAAGCTAAAATCTGCATAGTTCCTTCATAAACCTCTTTTGGATATAACTGCTAACAAACAAAACAACACTATTTGCACTCTGTTAAATGTTATGTAATATGTATGATCTGTGTCTTAGTGAGGGCTTGATTGTAAACATAACATATAAACATAACATTGTCCTGCCTACTAATTTAACATGAACATACTAGCTGGTATTAATACTAGTATCTAGTAACTACAATAATCTACTTTGTTTATAACTTGTTGGCTGACTTGGCTCAATCTCAGTTTCTCACCTTCCTTCAGAAAAAAACTGCCTCAACCTGCTTCTAGTTTTAATGAACTCTCTTCCTCATACATTAGATTAGATATGAAACCTATCTTGAAAGAACACAAGATGTAGACAGTTACTGTACTGTCACCTACTTTCCCTTAGATTTGATAAATACTAATCTGTATCCACTGATACTGTAACAATAACCCAGCCTGTCTGACGGACCTCATCTCACTAAAGAGAATGTTTCTCTATATTTTGAAGCTCAATCACACTGACAATAATTTAATTTTAAAGTAACTAATCAAATATTCTAAATTCATTTTAAAGGAAAACATTAATGAAAACACAAAAGGAAATATCAAACCCTCTGTAGCTAATTGTTTCTTTTCATAAACTCACTTGTGTTAATAATTAACTGAAATAAAAATGATCAGTTGGACATTAAGGTACCAGTGACAAGTTTAACAATATTAAGGCATGAAAAACATTTACAGTTTTGTTCTCTTACATGATCAACGTAGGTAAAGTTTCAAATATCTTGAAGTAAATACTGATTAAATTGTTAATAAAAGATTCTTCTCACTCTCACAGTGAACCTACACTTTGCTCTTGGTGGCAGTGAAGACAGATCCATCAAAACTTGTACCAAATATTTCTTTCAAATGCAACTAAAATACTGAACAAATAAGCCTTTGCTTTGCTTTAGTTTTTCTTCTTAGAGAAACTTAGAGTTTTACTTGTTTTGAACCTCACTTGTAAGTCGCTTTGGATAAAAGCCTCTGCCAAATGAGTAATGTGAATGACCTGTTTGAATTTGACTAAAACTACCTCCACCTTACAATATATTATAGTTACATGTTTTTGTGTTATTGTGTATTTTAATTGTTTTGTTTGATAACATGTGCCTGATTCTTGTCATCACCATCATCTTCCAGTATTATTTAATGTGTGCCTACTAACTACAGCTGTTAACTAGGCAGCCAAAGACACTATCAGTGCCTCTAAGATTAGTTTTGGAACATATTTGTCCTGAAATGAAAAAGTTACTTACTGTAGTTTGTTGTGTTTTAAAAAATATTCACTTCCTCCACTAGGGGGTATTAGTCTAATTTATGCTGATGATACAGATGATACATTAAATTAATTAGGGACTGAACTACATACTCAGAAATGTAAAATCAGAGTGGTACCAAACCAGGGAGACTGACTGAACTGGATATGAAATAAAACACAAGAGCTGAAGATAGAAGCAAAAGACTGATATCTGTCTGATGTCACCTGCACCTTGTTCTTCTTTAACTTGTTATTTAGCAGCAGTCAGACAAAAGTTTAAAAACATGCACTGATTTGGAAATATTACATATTGACTTTTAAACTCTACTGGATGGTCTGTGTGAATAATTCACTGTCACATAACACTTTATAAAATCTAACAAAAAACAATAAAATAAACAAAAGAAACCTTAAGAACACAAAGTGTGTAGTCACATGAAACAGACAATACAACTGAAACTTCACTGTCATGAAGAAGTGACTTCAGTAGACTAGAGCATGAACTCTGCTGCCAAACTGATGGCTCAAAATATTTACATGGATATTTACTGTTTCCTAATGTCAAACAGTCAAACAGATGTTTACTTCTAATTTAATCACATCTCTTTCCACTTTGGTCCCAGTCTTTACTTAAAAACTTAATAATAAAGAACAATAATACAACACAGCACAGATGCACTTGATCTAAACAAGATACACTAAAACTGGGTGCTACAGACAAGACAGTAGTTAACAGACATTAAGACTTTACAGGAAAATAAACAGAGATAGATGTGATGTCTTTTGTTAACAGTATGTGATTACATATTGTATATGATTGGGGTTTTTAAAAATACGGCCTTTTAAAATGATAAGCTGTTACTACTGTTGTTTGTTTATTTTTTCAACATTCACCCAGTTCTACAGCTAAAATCTCTCGTTGCTCTTTTGCTTTCTCAGCAGCATATACATTGCGTTGATGCACCGAGGTGGATTGAAACATATCTATGTCTTGGACTTAGTGTGCAGATGTTATGTTTATCATTTTAGCTCTTTTGTCCTAGTCAGAATGTGAAACCACTGATCATACTGTATGCCTGCTGACATCTTTCACTTTCTGTTGAAGAAGTATGACAGAATATTAAATACCAGGAAAACAAACACCAGGTTCCTTCCAGTTAAGACCTGACCTGGTTGCATGTTTGAAAGTGTTAAAATACACTGCAGTGTTTCAGTGGGTGACAAGGACTTTAACACTGGACCAAGCTTCAAACTGTAGAAACATGTTTGACTGATGGTTCAGGACATTATCCAGCTGAACAATGTGCACATATATTTAAAGATTGTGACTGATGATGTGATATTCTCCTCCTATGGATTCCTGCTGTCTGAACCCAGCAAGAAATATAAACTGTAAAATATCGAGAAAACTAATTTTGCTGAATTCATAATGTTTTTGGGAATGTGTTGTTTAAACACCTGGTTATTATTGTGAACTGGTATTCTAGGACATGTGATACTAAAGTAGTGATATTTACTTCTGGCACTGTCTTGTAAGCTTTTACTGTGCATGTGTGACATAATTCTGCTGGTATCTCTGTCCCAGCCATGTTTGATGTTGATGGCTTGTGATGTATGAGGAACCCAAGTGTCTTCAGGTCAAATGTCATAAAGTCTTTCCCATTGTAGCCATATTTACTGAAACCTTTGGGGTCTGCGGTTTTGTCATCCCATTCACAGCCATTCATTCTGAGAGACATACAGTCAGGGCTGAAATTATTTGGGCAATAACAGAGTCTTTATGATTTTTATACACCACCACAAAGGATCTGAAATAAAACATTTAAGATATGACTGAAGTATAGACAATAATCTTCATTAATAGTCATTGACTGTTTAGGAATTACAGCCATTTTAAACAGAGCACCTCCATTTTCAGGGGCTCCAAAATATTTTAACATAATTAAAAATATAAGTATAATTTTTATCACAATATTTTGATGCCTGCCTGACATCTGGAGTCCATGAATATCACCAAATTCAGATTTTTGTCCCTGAAGATGCTTTGACAGGCCTTTACTACAGCCACAGGGTCTTTCTGTCTTCATTTTTTTCTTCTATAACTGAAAAGTTGAACTATTGGGTTGAGATCAAGTGACTGACTTGCCCTTTGAAGAATATTACATTTCTTTGCTTTCAAAAAGTCTTGAGTGGCTTATTCAGTATTTTTAATCAGATCATGGGTCATAATCCATCTGCACTGTGAAGCTCTGTTCTATCAGTTTTGTAGCATTTGGCTGAATGTGAGCACAGAGTATAGTTATATACACCTCAGAATTCATATTACTACTTGCTGCTGTCAGCAGTCACATCAGCGAACCTGTTCCATTGGGAGCCATGCATGTCTATGCCATATGTCCGTGTATGTCTTAACCGTTTGATTTCTCCACTAGATCATAAGCTGGGAAAACTATTTGTTTTTTCATTTTCTGCTGTGCATCTTAACTTAAAATGATCTCAGTTTATGTGTTTGAGTGCAGAACTATATTTATAAAAAAGGTCTGACAGTTGTAAAGCTAATGTGAACAAACCGGTTAATGTGAACACACCAGTTAGACAGCGTCTGGTTGTTTGGGTCAGCTGCCAACACTGGAGGAGCAAAGTGAAGCTGCATGTCAAAGGTCAGAACCACAGCTCCCTGTAAGTCCAGTACAGTTGTAGCAGGAGACAAAAAACAAGTTTTCACTGGTTTCACTAAAAACTATTAAGTTAATTAACCCTTTACGTCCTGACAGCTGCTTCATTAGTTATTAGTTGGTTATATTTTATGTTAAGAGTCTGAGATGGAAAACTAACTAAAGAGGTCAAATAAATGTAGCAGAGTAATTGTAACATGACAGAGAAATACTCAAGTAAAGTACCAGTATATCAAAGTTGTTCTTATATAGACCAGTAGTAATGTGTAAATGTACCACTGACACAGAAAGATCAACACAATAGGAGCTCCTTCAATCTCTGCTAATGACTGATGGTTTTCTCACCTTTTGATCTAGTCAAACTGTTAAAACGTTCACGGACTGGAATTAATTGGGAATATGGGAATATAATATTAACACTAGTACATAGCAAGGAAATGAACAAAAAGAGGTTCCACAATCTGGAATGAAAAAAATTTCAAAAAGGACAATAAGCACAAGCGGGAAAAAAAAATTATGACTAAATAATAGTTTGTTCAAAAGACAAAAGAAACAGAGCAGGGCAGAGCATGAGAAAAGTCCTGGCATCAGGAAATATGAAACATAAGCCCTTTTCACACATGCACTCCAGACTATGTCTGGGCAATCAGGTCCGGACAGACATACTCTGGAAATGCGTTCATACATCAGCAGAAATAGTCAGTTTGATTTCAGTGAGGGAGGGTCTCTGTGTAGAGAGAGCAGGATGCATGATGTGGTACAAAACTATAAGCTTTACCGAAAAGTAAAAGTTTTAAGTCTAGTCTTAAAAGTAGAGACAGTGTCTGCTTCCCGAACATGAACTGGGAGCTGGTTCCACAGGAGAGGAGCTTGATAGCTAAAGGCTCTGCCTCCCATTCTACATTTGGAAACTCTGGGAACCACAAGTAGACCTGCACTCTGAGAACGAAGTGTTCTGCTGGGTGATGAGCATGTGTGTGCAATTTTCTCATCTTTAAAATGGGGAACAGTCCATTGTGAGTCCTGGCTCACAATACACTGTTATTTGTGTGGCAAATTTCACGTTCATATTATATTCTATAAGATTGTATAGACTAATTATGTAACTTACAATAATAATGTATATAACTTGGTGTGTATAATTTTAAGTTAAAGTTAAGTTGTTAAATCTTGTCCTTCCCTGTCTGGAACTGAAAACCTAGCCTGTTTAGCCAGTTGTTCAGAAACCTTGTACACTAACGAAGCTGTGAACCAAGAATTAGAAAAACTGTTGGACTGATGTCAACATTAGTCGCACCCAAGATTTCTGCACATTTTATACCAAACCATCTGAAACTACCCGTCTTCTTCCTCATTCTCAGCAGTTCCCAAATAACATTTAGGGGTAGTGGTTTAGTATTGTTCTCAATGTTGTTGTAAGTTACACATCACTTTCTAGAGTTTGTTCTTGGGTTTTTTAGTATTCCAGTGTTTTTTTCTTTTTCTTTATGTTGATCATCAACTACACCGTGATATGTTTTACACAGTTTTATAACGCTCTGTCCCTCTTAACCTGTATTTCTATAAAATGTAAAGACTTTTGCATATCAGGGATTAATATATACTGCTATGCCACTCTTAAAAATGAAATACTACTTTTGAGAAACATCCAATTCTTTCCTAAACTCATTAAGCATATAGACATAGATTTAACTACCTGAAGAAGTGCCCATAGACAGGTAAGCCATCCAGCAGGGAGACAACACACGGAAACCAGAATGCAAATAAAATAAAATTAAAAATAAAATAAAAACAATAATAAAAAAAAAAACACAGACAGACAAAAACAAAACATGAAAGTTTAAAAAATTACTAAAATGTTGTCTGTTAGAGGGTTGTTAATTTTAATCATTGCTCATCTGTATTTGTTTATTAATTATAACTCCTTAATCAAGTGTCTGAGTATGTTTCTGCAAGTAGAGTCTTAAAGGGCATAGTGTCATAGTGTGTACATTCAATATGCAGTTAGGTCCAGAAGTGATTAGTGAGTTTTTATTTCTTTGCCACCACAATGGATTTGACTTTCAGTACCTCCATTTTCAGAGGCTCAACAGTATTTGGGAAGTTGACTGGCCATCTTTTTAATGGAGTTAACAGAAAGAAATCCAAGGAGATCTCAATGCAAGTGAATGAGGTCACGATTGAACTGAAAAACAACATCCATCTATGAGAGAGATAGGAAAACCCTCAATTAACATTCTTAAAAAGAAAAAGAGCCCCAGGCAGGCACATTATTAAAAGGCGTGGCAGACCACAGAAGACAACTAATGTGCATGAATCTGCAATCGCCTTCATTAATGCAAAATGCAGAGGGTTTACAACAAGGTGCAAACCACTGGTAACATTTGAGAGCCAGATTAGACTTTGCCAGAAAACATCCAAAAAGCCTCCCCATGCTCTGGAATCAGATACTTTGGACAAATGAAACCAAGAACAACTTGTACCAGAATGTTTTGTAGAGAAAAGTATGGTGAATGATACAGAACGCAGCAGCACATCTGGTTTTAATCAGCCAAAAAGTATGCACGTCACCCCGCTCCTCAAATCTTTGCACTGGCTTCCTATAGCTGCTCTGACTCTTGCCTACAGAGTGGTCAGCTCAACGGCACCTGTCTACCTCAACCCCCTCATTCAGATCTACATCCCTGCCCGACCACTGTGCTCTGCTAATGAGCGGCGTCTAGTGGTTCCATCACAGAACAAAAAAATCCACTGCAAAGCTCTTCAGCTCTGTGGTCCCACAATGGTGGAATGAACTGTCCAACTCTGTCCAGCAACTTCACTCCCAATATTCAAAAAACTGCTGAAGACAGAACTTTTCTGTAACTTTCTTTGCTCTTAAAATGCTTATATAAATTCTTATTTTTAAAAAAAAAAACATGTACTTATATCTCATAAAACGAACACACTTCTTCTGACAGTGCTTTGCTTTGTTTTTTTTCTTCTTGACTTAGAGTTTTGCTTGTTTTGTACCTCACTCGTAAGTCGCTTTGGTTAAAAGCTTCTGCTAAATGACTAAATGTAAATGTAAGGAAAGGAACACCTCGTGATTCAAAGCATATCACATGATGTGTCAAACATGGTGGAGCCAGAGTTGTGGTCTGGGCCTGTATGGCTGCCAATGGAACAGGCTCATTGGTGTTTGATGATGTAACAGATGACAGAAGTTGTAAGATGAATTCTGAGGTGTAAAGGACTATACTCTGCTCACATTCAGCCAAATGCTACAAAACTGATAGGACAGTGCTTCACAGTGAAAATAGATTATGACCATAAACATACTACAAAAGCAACACAAGACTTTTTAAAGGCATAAAAATTGAACACTCTTCTTAACCTGATAAAACAGCTTTTCAGTTACTGAAGACTCAAACAAGCATCTCCAGCTACTCTCAGAATTTAGTGAGTTTTTCCTCTTAATAAACTCAATTAAAATTCTAATAGTCTTTTAATAAAAGAGTAAGCACATGGTGTTTGTCTACAGTTTAGTTCAGATCAGATCATATTTTGTGGCCAATTAAATACAATAACCACATGACTGTTTTATACTGTGTAAGATGTAGATATTTCACATTATAGCATTTATTATTTTGTGTTACTACATGATGCTACTGTCCATCAGGATTCTGGATTCAGTTTGACAGTTCACAGCATTTTTCAGGAGCTGTAAAGTCAGAAACACAACAAACACATTTTAATCTGCAGTAAAGTTCATGTCAGATCAGAAACTGTTGTAAAAAGATAAATCTACTTACATGGTGGAAGGCAGTTGGCTGAAGCAAGAAAAAGAGTAGAGAACTAATTATCTTTGTTGTCACGGCCCAAAATAACACAATCACCTTCACTTTCATATAATATAATAAACAGATAACTTTTTCTTACATTTTTAGAATTTATGTTTATGTTATGTATGTTATTGTTATGTGATTCTAAATAATCTGAATCTTAAAGTTGTTGTTTTATACTTTTTTGTTACATTTTGCTTCAGTTTGGTTTGGATGTGTGGATCACATTCAGCCCATGAGTCTCTCACCTTTCTTCTTTTTGTAAACAATAAATCCAACGACTACAACGACGACGACGACAGCAAGAACAACTCATGTAACAATAATCCAAACGGTCAAGTGACCGGAGTTTCCTGTCCACCAACAAAGAACAAAAACAAAAATCATATATTACATCATATCACACATCACATACAGTCTACCAAAGATTCTGTTCTGTAGCAACTAGACATGTTTCTTAGTTAAGACGTTTCACCTTCCATCCAGAAGCTTCATCAGTTCTGACCAGGTGGGAACAACTGCGATAGGGGCGACAGTAGCACAGGGTGGTAGGGCAGTTGTTTACAAACCCCAAGGTAGTGGGTTCAATTCCCACTATACCAGATTCCTGGCTACATGTTGAAGTGTCCTTGGACAAGACACTGTACTTTTGACCCTTCAAAGGGGCAGCCTGTCCACAAAGAAAGAATTTCCCCTTTTAATAAAGTATCAATTATTATTATAAAACGACTGGATACTGATGAAAGAACTGATTGTAAATGGGTGATCAGTTGTGATGTGAACCACCTCCTCTGTTTAACCATGGTTGTTCAATCCTGCAGTGAAAAGCTTCACAGACACCTGGTTTGAACCAATTGTCCTCTCTGTCTGGAATATGAACATATTGAACATGAGCACATCCACAACACACAGGTCATGAAGTGCTAACGACCCCTGACTCCACGGTGGTTATAAGCCTGCAACTCCAGCCAGTCAGTCAGAACTGGTGAAGCTTCTGGATGGAAGGTGAAACGTCTTCAGAAGTAAAAACAAGTCCAGTTGCTACTGAACAGAACCTTTGGGATAAATATGACCTGGATGACCTTCACAAACATCACATACAGCACTGTATGACACTTAGTTTTAGAAATTCAAAGCCAACTTAACTTACAAAGAAACTATTGGCACAGGTCATATACACTGAAGAAAGGTAATAATGTTTTAAACAAACGCTGGTGAAGAGCCTGGTGGAATGAAATGTATTGTTTAGTGGTCATGTGATATGGAAATATATTTATGAAAAATAAATTGTTGAGGAAAAGAAGAGTAGTAGATTGAATCAAATATAAAATTTCCACATGCAAATAACTGAAACATTACAGATTTTAAGCGATCGTCTCACACTTTGCACTTGCAGAGTGAACGACACAGTGTGGTGAGAAAAGTCCACAATATTTAATGAATTATTCCAAACAGCCTTATTCAGCCTGACTAAATATTTGCTTTGAATTGAGCTTGATTTTGCTGCATGATGGGAAATGTAGTGTCCAGCTTTTTGATAAAGCTCAGATTATCAATAGACACCAAAGCTTGTTTCCAATAACTGTTTGTGTTAAACATAAATTCAGTTTGAAGTCTATTAAGATATTTAATATGAATAGAAACATGATTTAATAACAACAATCTGATCAGTGATCCTGGTGGAAGAATGTACGTTTTCTATAGTGACAGTTCACCAGACCAAAGACACTGTAAATGCAGAAAAATAAATATGTGTTTCTCACCTTCATCAGTTCTGATGCCAGTTTTTCCCCGTTGGTTCTGATCACAGCTTTGTCCAATCTGGTGACAGTATCATTAGCAACACCAGAGAGCTTTGAACTTGGCATTAAGTATGCTGATATAGTCATACCGTTTAATAACCACGGCTGTGTAATACGTAAAAGTAAGCTCAAGCAAAGACAAATCAACACTAAATTCACATTCACACACAGTTAGGGACCTGTGATGTGCGGCAAAAGGCTGTTGAGCTTCACAAAATGTGAAGCGGCTATGAGACTATAGAAAGAAAAAAAAAAAACACTGAATGACCTATTGTAATTAATTAATTGACCTCTCGATCACATCACATAGAAGTTATTAAAACATTAATATTCTCATAAAAATATTATTGATAAATAAGAAAAATACTAATATTAAAAATAAAGGGGTGTGTCCTCTGCAGGATCACATAACTACACATTTTAGAACCGATTCCAAGACTATAGGTCACATGACTTGATCGTTATTAAAATATTATAGTCATATATAGTCATATAGTTCATTGCCAGAGCACCGAGGGCAGAGGGAGTGTAGGCCTGAATGAAGGAGTTGTGGTAGACGGACTTTAGAGGAGTAAAGGAGAAGAGTACAGCATTTGGAGGTAATAAAGGGTCTCAGTGCAGCAAGAGCAAGAATGCTAGTGTACAATCAAGTGCAGGCTCTTGGAGGGGAGTTGAAGAAAGCACTGGAAAATGAGAGAGAACTAACAAAGTTGATGCTCCCACTTCTTCCAAGCAAACAGTCGACCAACTCTTCAAATGAAAACACAGCAGAGTCTGAAGGTGCTGACAGGTGCTGGGATTCACTGAAATATTATGAAGATAGAAATCCAAGATCTGCAAGGGTTCTTCAGCACAGATTCTATATTTGTTCTTGGCTACATAAACATCAATGCCAGATGGTTTCAAGTGTTTGTATCCACCCATATACAGAGAATCATGTCACGTACAAGATGTGCATCACAACTGAAATCTCAGCAAGCGCTAAAGGGATGTGTAAAGTGTTTCACTGGAAAAGTATTTTTCACAATCTTGCAACACAAAATCTGTTCTAATTGATGTAAAACACATCTAGAGAGTATCAGTATAAAATAATGGCTTATAGTGAAAAATAAAATACATACATGCACTTACCTAAAGTTTGTTTTAAGTACAGTTTTATCTACTCAATTACATCCTCCAAACTGATGAGTGCCCACACAGGTCTGGACTGGAAGACATTTTCTCATCCAGTCCGGTTTGAATTCTGCCATTTTGATTTTGCTGTCACTTTAGCCCACAAGCACAGAATGAGTCCAGAGGATGTGGTGAGGAAATGAGTAGTAATAAGCAGTAACATAATCAATTTCAACATAAATGTTACAAAGCAATTTTAGCATTGATCATAAACAGGAAGGAAAATCAGTAGGGAGACAAACTCCATATTTGTGTTAGATGATTTTGGCATTGATGCAACCAAAAAAAACAAAAAAGCAACTGCAAAAAATTACTACAATATGTTTAAAAAGATTAATGTCGCTTCAGCCCCTGGTTAATGTTGAAAAAAATTCTAAGGTTGAAAATTAATAAGCCTCTAAAGGCTTCCAACTGAAGCCATTACCTTTCCTTGTTTATCCACTAAAGCCATTTGCCTCTACTTTCTACCATAGAGAATTGATGATACAGCAAATTCTACATTTAGCAGTTTATTTCCCACACACAATGAAGCAACTTGGCTGCCCAGTCGAGGTTGTGTAGCTCCAACCAATGGTTAGTAACCATTCATTCTAAACACAAACAAATAGGACCATATTCTGAACTAGACATGCAGAAGAGCCACCATCTGTGTGAGTGCAAGGCGTAAAAGACTTTTACTAAAAGTACCCAACCCACCTAACATCACACCACATATCTGTTCACATTTTTGTTAAAGACCCTGATACTCAACCAGCTGCTTCTTTTGTAGACTTCTCTGCCCTGTGATTGAACCCCTTTGG
Source organism: Helostoma temminkii (assembly GCA_900302695.1). Taxonomy (NCBI): domain Eukaryota; kingdom Metazoa; phylum Chordata; class Actinopteri; order Anabantiformes; family Helostomatidae; genus Helostoma; species Helostoma temminkii. The sequence goes on along the minus strand of OMLM01018178.1, from coordinate 21,284 downwards.
ATTTAAATCAGCCAATGGGTTACCTCAAAACTGGAAGAAGGCCAGAGCAGAAGAAGAAAACAGAAACAGAACAGTGCCTCTGTCTGGTGAGTAGTGAGGTTACAACATGTAAAAGTAAATGTACTGTATATCATATGTTTATATTACAGATTAAATGGCAGATCAACAACATCAACTATGGGCTCGATTATGTATCTCTCTCCATTAATGTGCATATTATAGTTCATATTATTATTATTATTATATACAACTAGAGTCACTGATGAATAGATGGAGTTACCAAAAACTTTACTGAAATGTGAAGCACAACAATAAAGCACTAAACTATACATTTGATAATTCACAAGTGCGTTTGATTATTAAAATGTCAATATTCCTGTGGAAGCTCAGTTTGCACGTTAAATGATGTTTTGACAGATCACAGATTATATTGAATACCAGGCTGTTCATAGTTCCACTGAACCATTTCACAGGCAGCAGAACTATTCTATATATGAACTCCAAAATGTTCATAGTTAAATATAGAATCAGGACATTTTGAAATAAATAACTATATAAATAAATAACAGGCACATATACAATATGAACGTGCTAGATCCAAAGTCAGGAAGGCAGAATCAATCTCACTACATAGAATGTTTCTCTACTTTGATCATGTAATATAAATTAGGTAGCATTATAAACTTTTAATGCTGTATTTTTAATGTTTTACCATTATCTTTTTAAACATCTGTATAGTCGGTCAGTACTGTCAGTATTGAGCAGTCAGTGACATAATTTAAATGATGCTGTTCAATCCCAGTATACACTCTTTGTGCTGTAATCATGGATGCAGTAAAAAATGGGCCTACTGGAAACAGGCTAAGGAACCCAAGAGGTCATCTGGACTACACAGCGGCTGTTCATATGTTATTTGATAGTTATAGGGCTCAGAAACTTTAACCTTTAACATAGTTATAATGAATAATCTCATAAAAAGAACAAACTCCAAAATATCTGGAAAGTTTAATTTCAGCATGGTTTGTATTTTATACATAATTATTAAACGGGAAAGCCACTTAGATTTAATATGGTGTTTATTTATTTTTAGTGAAGGGTTTATTGGACTTTTGGAGCACAGTCCCACTGAGGATGATTTTCATTTTTAAGTAACTGATCAAATATTCAATATTAATTTTAAATGAAAATAAGTATACAGTTTGTTTTTTTCAAATACTCACTTATGTCAATAATTAACTGAAATACAAAATGATCTGATGGAGAAGTGTTTTTTGCTTAAAAAAATGTAGTTTAACAAAATGAAGGCATAAAAAACTGTTACAGTTTTGTTTTCTCACATGATCAATGTAGGTCAAAAACTTTTATAAAAATGTAAAATGTTTCAAATATCTTGAATACTGATTAAATGGTTAATAAAAGAAATACGATTCTTCTCACACCCACAGTGAACTCACACTTTCATCTTTTAACCTCTTGGTGGCATTAAAGACAAATAAAAGCCATCAAAATTGTACACCAAATATTTCTTCCAAATGCAACTTAAATTCAGAACAAATTACCTGTTTAAATTTGACAAAAACTACCTCCACCCTAGCATATGTTATATATATATATATATGTTATATATTTTTCTTTTATTATGCATTATGTAATTGCTTTGTTTGATAACATGTGCCTGATCCTTGTCATCACCACCATCTTCCAGTATTATTTTTAATGTGAGTCTACAAACTACAGCTGTTAACTAGGCAGCCAAAGACACAGTCAGTACCTCTAAGATTAGTTTGGAACATATTTGTACTAAGAAAATGAAAAGGTTTACCTAATGCAGCTTCAAGTTTGTTGTGTTTTTAAAAATATGATATATATTGTGTATGAATGGTGTTTTTAAATATACAGGTTATTAAAACTATAAGTTATTGCTACTGTTGTTTATGTATTTATTTTTTCAACATTCACCCAGTTCTACAGCTCAAATCTCTCGCTGCTCTTTCTTTTTCTGCATTATATACATTGTGTTGATGCGCAACAGTGGATCAACACATATATCCACGTCCTTGACTTAGTGTGCAGATGTTATGTTTTTCATTTGTGCTCTTTTGCCCTATTCAGAATGTGACATCAGTCATCGTACTGTATGCCTGCTGACTTTACATCTTTCCTTTTCTGTTGACGAAGTATAACAGAATATTAAATAACAGGGAAACTAACACATCAGGTTCATTCCAGTTATGAACTGAACAGAGTTAAAACACACTGCAGTGTTCCAGTGGGTGACAAGGACTTTAACACTGGACCCAGCTTAAACATGTTTAACTGATGGTTCAGGGACAAACAGACATTATCCAGCTGAAAAATGTGAACGTATATTTGAAGATTGTGACTGATGTGATATTCTCCTCCTATGGATTTTTACTGTCTGAACCCCACAGGAAATGTAACTGTAAAATCAGAAAACTAATTTTGCTAAAGAACAAGGAAATCCTTCATTCATAATGTTTTTGGGAGTGTTTCATGTGATGATGTGATCAGGAGGACCAAGAATCAAACAATCGACTCTGTGGTTCATGGACGACTACAATGCTAACTACACCACAGCCACCCCATGATATATAGGTCTGTCATACAGCAGATTGTTTTCATGCATTGTCTACCAAGGCAGCTGTCAGTAAACCAAAATTGGTGTCAGTAACCCCACTGTCCACACCTGAACCCTGAAATACAGACGAGAGTCTTTCACCACTCATCTTCTTTCTCCAGATAAAGAGTCCAGTGATGCAGACTGCCAGCAGCAGCAGTCCTACAACAGCTCCAATCACAGCACCAAAAGGAAAGTCTGAGGGAGGAACTAGAACAAAAACAGAACATTTACACTTTACCTCTCTCACTGGGTGGGTATAGACATGTTTATGAAATACATTTCAATATTTAAGCTTATGTAGCAGATCAGGTTTATGGCCATCGACAATTAAGCAAAAAACTAAATGCAATTAACTGTCCGGTAGTTTTAGTGTGCTTCAGATTTGCTTTACTACAGAGAGCTCAGAGTTACTCAGAGCTTGTATTATGCCTGTGTTTTGCTATACCAATTCTTCCAGTTATTGTCAATAGATATAACATTATCATAGCCTGTGCTGTTAAATACAATCATGCTCTTAGCTTGCTGATTGAATGATTAAGAAACTCAGAGCCAAGAGTTAATATCAGACATCTGAGACCTCTTCTTTGTACACAGATTAATGAATAACTTGGATAATACTGATGATTTAGTTACACACACAAGAAATAATGGAAACATTAAATATCCTGCACTATTTCTAAATTGGACATCAAAGTTAAGCAGATTTGTGGCACTAACCATATTAACTAATTTTTTACAAAAGGTAGTGGCTCTATCAGTTGTATCGCTGCAGCTGAACCATAGTGGATTAAAACTACTAACAACAACAAAGCCAACAAAAGCAAAGTGTGTATATCATTTCTGTCACACCTGATCTCATTCTTACCCCAGTTGGTCCTGATCACTGCTTTGTCCAGTTTGGTGAATATGTTCTTCTCAACTCCAGAGAGCTGAAACACACAGTCATATCTGCTCCAGTCTTCAGGTTTGACTGATGAAATGTTCAGGTCAACACTCATCTGGAAGGTTCCATCATGGTTGGGGAGGATCTCTCCATGGTCCACGTCCTCATGAAGCTCCTCTCCATCTTTCCTCCAGAACATTGTGGCTCTGTCAGGGTAGAAACCTGTAGCGTGGCAGCTGACTGGAGAGGAGGGAGTCTTCTGGAGGAGAGACGCTGAGGGAGGATCTGAGGGAGAAAACACATGGGAAGGAATATGAGATAAAAGGAAAGAGCTGGGTTACACTCAATGTAAATTAACTGCACAGTAGAACTACAATATTCTTGTGTACATTTTTAAATCATGAATCTACATCAGGTCATGTACCTGTTCTGTGCACAGAACTGTTTCCATAGCTCAAAAATGTTTTCAACCACTGAGGACAAATCTTGGTGAGGAATACATTATACTCATTTACAGATGATTTTGATGCAGCCCACTTTTTGTTGTAGGTTGCAGCCTTCTTTGTGTACACCCATGTCATGTTCTTTACATCAAATGATATGAAGTCTTCCCCGTCATAACCAAACTGTTGATATCCTTTGACCTCGCCAGTTTCAACATCCCATTCACAGCCAGCAATCCTCTGTAAAATGTGAATACCTGCAAGATGAAGACAGAAGCTGCAGTAAACCAGAGTAATTCAGTCTTATGATTAATTAAAGGGGTCTGGATGTGACATGTAGGTGACATGGATGTGATTGCATGCAGGGTTGTGGTCTTTTGGCTAAACCAACACGCCCAATGTCAGAAACAAGCTTACAAGGTCAGGAGACTAAACACAAACACAGTCCACGAGCCTCGTAACCTACATGTCCACCTCACGTGGATGTGACCTGTTCCTTTCCAAGGTGGTCTCCAGAATTGACCGCTTCCTTTTTGGTTGTTGGCCGGTTGTTTCCACCGGACAGAAAAAGCTCTGTGCGCCACTAAAGACGCGTGACGTATCTATTTTGGATAGAAGCTGCTTCTTTAGCACTTCTCAAAACATTTACTCCACTGATCAGGTAGTGCTTTTATTAATCTAAACTCTCAGTAGGAGAAACAACAGGGTTTTTCTTTTTCTTTTTTTTTCCCCTACCCTGTATGTGAAACACGGACAGATACTAAATAATTATGAAACAAATTTGAAATGCAAAATGATCAACTGAATTTTTAACAGCTAAAACACAGTCACAAATCTTTGATCCATGTCGTTCATAACAACTTAACTCCAGACTCTGTTTGTAGGTCACAGCTCAACACAGTAGAAGTTATCTATAGACAGAAATAGAGCATTTAATTACAAAGACACATCCGCACCACAAGTCGCTCCGCTTCTAATGCGCTGCCAGTGGGTTAATGACAGTGCAGAGGAAATGTGAGGTTAATTTTATTTTCTATAAAACGTCATTTAATGTTACCTTTCCTACAGAACAGGTCAATACCTTGTTCTTTTATTAATCAAACTAAATAGCCTGATGTTATTTATCTTAATTACATGATGGCATCTCATTTCTCCTCCGCTCTCTGTATCGCGCACAACGGAGTTCCCCCTGATGCGCACACAAACACACACACAGATACACACACACACACACACATACACATACACACACACACACACACACACACACGCATGGACACACACACATGCTCACACATACAC
>OMLM01018178.1:3626-15995 GCA_900302695.1 Helostoma temminkii | reverse complement strand
ATATGCAAGCAAACCTCAGAAAAAAAGTAAATGGGCTCGTATCTTATCTCAAGCTGAGTGGAGAGAGAAGAGAGTGAAATACCACACTGATCCTCCACTGTGCTGGCCATATGCTGAGTGTGTCACACACACACACACACACACACACACACACACACACACACGCATGGACACACACACATGCTCACACATACACACCCAGGCACGTGCGCACACAAACCCAGTCTCCTCAAAATTGTGTTTTGAGACCACACAGTGATTTGGTACAGGTTTTTACACGGGACAGCCTTCCTGAAGCAACACTCTCCATTGCCAGGCTTGAGGCTGGCACTCAGAGTACACCGGCTTGTGCACCCTCAGTGGATGGAGATTAATGGACATTGTTACAGTAGGCTTAACAAATAGAGTTTGGGAAGATGGGGCCTTTGTGCATCATTTGCCGTCTGCAGCTCCCAACTTTTTTGTCCCAACTGTTTGTGTTGTTCTTGACACTTGTCTTCCATAATTTCAATTCTCTACTGGTGTACAGTTGCCAAACTTTTTGGATCTTAGGCCATCTGCCAACAATCAAGTGTGGATCATGCAGGATGGACATAGGACATTGCCCCCATAACTATTAGGAATTCCAGTGTACCTTGGCGGTACATGTATGCCACCTCCCCGGAAGAAACACCGTCGCTCCCACAGTAGTTGCAGTGGAAAGCTGGTTAGGCTGAAGGACTGTCTGCATTAAATTCAAATCCAAATTTTATTTGTCACATACACAATCATACACAGTATGACATGCAGTGAAATGCTTTTACAATGTTAAAGCATTATATATATGTGTATATATAATGTGTATATATATGTGTATATGAGTATATGAGTTAAAAAAGAGAAGAAATATGTATATACCAGATAAAAGATAGAATAAATTATACAGATATGATATACAACACATTAAAATTAAATATACAGCAAATGAAAATAAAATATACAACGAATAAGAGTAAAATATACAGCAATGGAAATAAAATATATATCAGGTTATTGTGGTGTGTTACCAGTTATTAAGTGAAATTTACTGTAAAATGCAAGGGTGCATGTGTTGCAAATTATAGGCCGAACCAGGCTGTGATGCTTCCCGTCAGGATGCTCTCAATGGTGCAGGTGTAGAAAGTTCTTAGCACCTAAGAGGGCGTTTTGAAGTCCTTTAGACGTCTCAGATGGAAAAGAAGCTGTCAAGCCTTCTCCACCACAGTGTTGATGTGACAGGACCAGGACAGGTCCCGTGAGATGTAGACACCTAGATACCTGAAGTTGTCCACTCTCTCCACTGTGCTCCCTACTCTCTCTATCAGTGCCACTAATAATGGAGGCTGGTAGTTCCTCCTCTCCTGCTTCATGCTGAAGTCCACTGTCAACTCTTTTGTCTTGTTGACGTTCAGGAGGAGATTGTTGTTCTGGCACCATGTCTCCAGGTGTTTAATCTCCTCTAGGTAGGCCGTCTCATTGTTTCCGGTGATCAGGCCCACCACAACAGTTTTGTCAGCAAATTTGACAATGGTGGTGGAGTTGGAAGTGGCTATGCAGTCGTGGTTTACAGTGAGTACAGCAGGGGGCTCAGAACACAACCCTGGGGGGCTCCAGTGCTAAGGGTGAGGGTTTTGTTTGCCCATCCATACTGATTGTGGTCTGTCTGTCAGAAAGTTGGAGATCCAAAGACATAGTTTTAGGCTAAGTTCTAGGTCCTCCAACTTGGTAGTGAGTGTAGAGGGAAATATGGTGTTAAATGCTAAACAGCTAAATTCCCTTTTCTGCTGTCTAGGTGAGTCATGGTAGTGTGAAGGAGGTATGCAATAGCATCTTCTGTGGAGCACTTGGGACGATATGCAAACTGAAGTAGGTCTAGTGTGTCAGGTAGTGAGAAAATGATCAAGTCTTTTACCAGTCTTTCAAAGAACTTCATCACAACAAATGTCAGGGCCACCGAGCAATAGTCGTTGAAGCACATCGATGATTAACGTGCTTTTCTCAAATGCCATTAGCGCTCTCAGCTGCAGCATTGAAGCAAGCATAAAAGGTATTTAGCTTGTTTGCTAGAGAATCTTTTGCGTTCTGCTTCTGGTTAGAAAACGTTCTGATTGTAATCTTGTGAGCAGCAGTATGTGACCTCCCTCTGAACCGGAGCTTCCCGTCTCAGCCTTTGTTTGTATTTAGGCATGAGAAAGATGGCAGCATTGTCTGATTTCCCGAAAGGTGGACATGATTGTGCTTAGTAGCTGTCTTTAAATGGAGTGTAGCAGTGATCTAGTGTCCTCTCGCCCCTGGTGGGGCAGGTGATGTGCTGGTAGAAGTTCGGCACTGCGGGCTTAAGGTTGGCACAATTAAAGTCCCCTGTCTGTGTCTGGTACGTAGAGAGAGCCTCATGTAGCTCCCCTACTGCAGGATCTGTGTCTGCCTGAGGTGGAATATAAATGATGCTGATTATTAAAGAGTTGAATTCCCGAGGTAGATAGAAAGGGTGACATTTCATGGTCAGAAGCTCCAGGTTGGGTGAGCAGGAGGAGCGTGAAATCACCCTAGCTGTTGTTCACCATCAGACACACTCCACCACCTCTTGACTTCCCTGACTCCATTGTTCTGTCCATACGGTGAACTAAGAAGAACTAGTCCGGCTGAATGGCGTCAGCCAGTACAGCTGGGTTCAGCCATGTCTCAGTGAAGCAGAGGAGGTTGAGAATGTCCCTCTGCAGAATACATATTACTAGGCTGGGAAGCACAGTGTGCTCGTGCCCTCAGCCTATTTCTGACGCCACTTCGTCACATACTTTGTTACTCCTCAGGATTTCCCTCAGCCAGCTTGAATCTGGAGTTAAAGAAGGCAAAAAGTGGGTGCCTTGTAGACCAATATAAACAAGAGTGTTTCTGTCATGTGATAGTGATCATTGTGCAAAAAGAAAGAGGTTACAGCAACAATACCGATCGTCGTCTCTGAATCTGTGGAACCTGCGGTCTGTCTGCCGGGCTCCTTTCCTGCCAACACCCCGTCTCCCAAGGTTTGGCTTGGTGAATGCTAGATCGCTGGCAAACAAAACTTTTGTCCTCAAATATTACTTTTTATCCAGTGAAATAGATTTTTCTTGTGTGAGAGAGACATGTTCGAATGCTGTCCAGCATTTTTACACAACTCTTGCCTCACGATTGTTGTTGTTGTCACTTCTACTTACTGCGCATGTTGGGCAGAGGCAGAGAAATAGCATCTATTTTCTAGTGTGTATAAGTGTAAACAGCTTTTGCTGTCCATCTCTTTCTCCAGTTTCTTTGTTTGGCTGCTCTTACCCTGTGCTATGTGCTGTGGTCTATAAGCCACCAAAATATATAATAACAGGATTTTATAAATGATTTTGCTGATTTCCTAGCTAAGGTGATGCCCAAATATGATTGTGTCCTTCTTGTTGGTGATTTTAATATTCACGTGTGTTACCTATGGCTAATAACTTTTTAAATCTGGAACCACACAAGAGAGTGGACATACACTGTCCACTGGCCTGCCTGTTTATAATTTGGAGGTTTGTGATGCTGTGTTCTCAGATCATATGTCTGTGGTATTTAATATTTCCTTGCCTTGTAAAGCTCTTAAAAGTTCTCATGTTATTAACCCCTCCACTGCCACTCAATTCTTAGTTTCAGTCAGAACTACTGTATGTCTTCCCTGGTGATGGTGGTGAGTCTGTGGGCTATTCTACAGATAAACTCAGCGCCTGCTGTTTCAGTTGATTGGTAAAATTTACATTTAGTCATTTGGCAGACACTTTTATCCAAAGCAACTTACAAGTGAGGTACAAAGCAAGCAAGGATCTAAGTCAGGGTGCCATGTTTTTATTAATAAGACCTCTATGGCCTCTATTGCCTGCCTTTGACCCATCAGTCCCTCCTTCATGCTCTGCTGTCTTTCATCAGTTTGAGCCTGTCTCCTTGTCTCAGGTTCAGGAGATTATTGGGTAATTGAAGCCCTTGGGTTCACCTTGTGATGCTTTTCCTTCACAACTTCCTCCACAAGGTTTTTATTAGTTAAGGTCCCTTTGTTCACTCCATTATTAATGCCAGTCTAACCTCTGGGGTGGTCCCCAGAAATTTACAAAACATGCCATACTACAACCTTTTATCAAGAAACCTGGGCTAGATTCACGTTATGTGATGTTTATCTTCACTTTGTTGGCTGCCTGTGCACTTAAGGATTAATTTTAAACTTTTTTTATTTGTTTATTTGGCTGCCCAGCTGTACCTCTCTGATCTCCTGCACCCAAACGCTCCATCATGGTCACTCAGATCAGCTGACCTGCTGCTTCTGCATGTACCAAAAATTAAACGCAAGCTCAGAAGGGACCGAGCTTTTGCGATGTCTGCCAAAACTGTGGAACAAGTTGCCCTTGCAAATTAGACAGGCATCATCCTTGCCTGTTTTTAAATCCCTTCCTAAAACCCATTTGTTTTCATTTGTTTGCTTAACAATTAAAGTTACAGCTACAGTTACTGATAATGTAAAGTTATGTTTCTAGCAGTGCAAAATTAAACAAATAAATAATTGATTTAACATAAATGCAAACATTAGGTAGAATAAAAAAACATACCTCCAGATTGATGAAAGTGCTGTTTTATACTTTCAATGTCCGTTTTGGAACTTTTTTGAAAATTCCTGCAGTAGTCAACTCGCCATTCCAAGTAATGAGGATCCTCCTTATTTTGTTTCTTGGACCAGGTCTGTCTGCCTTCTATCGTATTAATGTCACTGTTACAGGAACCCACAGTCACTCCATCAACTACTCCAACAATCACAAGCCTTGGGAAGGTTTGAAGTCCAGAAGATGAAGTGATGAAATATGTCAGGGAGTGTTTCACTGTAGGGCAAACAGATTAAAGCCAAACTTATTTTTAATAATAAAGTCTGGCATATAATTAGTTGTCCATCTAATTCCAGGTCATATATAGACCAAAGACATGCACATTAGGTTCCTGTATTTGCCTATACATCCAGCAACAGAATTAAATATATTGGGTGGTTTTTAATGTTAGAGGAGTTTAATGCATTTCGGTGTGTTAAGCTAAAGTGCAGGGATGGTTGAAAAACAAGTAGGACAGAGGCCCCCGAGAACCACGATTGGACACCCCTGCTGCCAGTCAAAAGTCTGCACACACATTAGAAATATCATGTTTCACGAAAAGATCTATGTCTTAAAAGAGATGTTTCCATCATTGCAAAAGGAGCAAACATAGTGTGCTATTGGAAGACTGCTTATTATCGGCCTCTGCAGGTTTCTAGCTAAAAATGATCATTTATAATATTTACAATGTCTCCACTGTATTTCTGAATAATTTGACGTTATAAAATCTGTTTTTCTTTTAAACTATAGTACTTTACATGTGTATTCAAACTGGTATACAAAACATACTAAGTACATAATCTTTATTAAATGTGCTACTCATTATTTTATTATTGAATTATTAAATGAAAGAGAGTCGATGCAGCACCGCCTGCAGGGTATTTAAAAAGTCCCACACTAGCACACACAGGGATAATACACACAGCTCCGACACACTAGGCCTACCAGGCGCTGTGGAGCCACACTAACAACTTAATATTGGTCAGTTCTGATTATGCCAGTCACTGTACTGATTTCGGCATGGTCCAGTCCAGATCTTAGAAAACGTGAGTTTGGTTGAGACGGACGTTGTGGACAAGTCAACAGCGATTGTGTTTGATATTTGTCGGCCAAGGAAATCAACCATCAGTCTTAAAGGGAATGTTATTATTGCAGGCTAAAAACAAACACAGATTATTTATCAGGTAAGCTATTTTCTAGCAAAATGTACTAGTTGGGGTAAACTGAACGAAAATAATTACCTAGTACAATCTGAAAACTTCTCTTACCTGAATGTGCGAAGGGAACAGAGATGAGCAGTAAGAACAGTTCCATCGTCTGTAAGGTGAGAACCTGTTTATTGACCTGCGTCTTCGTGTTTTAACAGTGGAGAAGACGAAGAAGACAAAAAGCCGAATGTGGAAAACTGCAGTTACTGTGAGAGTAAATTCTAAGATTTCTCCGTGGCGTCAGAAGATGACTTACAATGTTTTATCTGATAATGAAACGAGGATGACGCGTGTGTTGAGTCTATATCTGAAGAAAACAAGCGACTAACTGCGCCCCCCCGTTGATGTAATAGTGTACTACAGACAATTGACACTGCATTTCTCAGTGACAATGAAAATGCGATCTAAAGAAAAAAATATAATAATATCAACACAGTTAACTTTTATTACAAAACCCACAGTTAATTCCAGCTGGTAAGGCAGACTGTGGTACTGGGATGTCACCATGCTCATCACTCCATGTGCTTCAGGGACTTCAATAACTTCAATAGACATTAGCTCGACAGAAAATACAGAAATAAAATATGAACAGAGATATGAGAGAAAGAGATGATACAACAAGCACTATAAAAAAGAACAAAATAAATACTAGACATATCTTGTTTCTAACCACTTACACTAACAACTGCTGGGAACTCCTCTTCCTTTTCACAGTCAAGAACAAAAGGCAATATATATATATATATATATACTGCAAGTTTTGCTTCTATTACAGTTCAAATACTTTAACTAAGCCAACAACACAGAAGTACCAATTAATTGTTCTGTTTTTGTGTTCATAGTCACCCGGGTTTAGCACAATACGACAACGACAACCTGTTAGACTTGATTCTATTGTTTTTACATTTTCCTTCATCACAGATTAGATATGGAAACTATGTCAGACATTGGAAACCATGGCATTAAAGTCCTGCTTCTGACTAAAGTAAAAATATATTCTTATCTGATTATCTGTCATCTAGGAGAGATTAGGGACTGTTCATTTCTATGTATGGCGTGACTTTATGTTATATAACTTTGTAATAACTAAACATTAGACAAATCTATTGCTTGCATATACATAATTATCTGTCTTTTATACAAAATAACTTATACACACAAAGAGCAATTTGAGAAACACTTAAACATGTGGGGAGGAGGAAGCAGAAATCAAACCTGACACTTTGAATGGCTGCTTTACCAACTGAGAGACAGTTACATAATGTATTTCATCATGAAACAACATCAGGTGATGTGAATCTACAGAAAATGTTTTCTGTTTGAGGGAAAGTTATTTCTTCCTCCGTCTCTGAACCACAAGTGTCCAGCAGTGACATACTGTGAAATATGAGACTGATGTGTTCACTTATAGTCATACAGCTGGACAGTTAAACATCTTCTTGACCAGTGAAACCTTTAACTGAACAGTTTCAATTTCCACAGTGCCTTTGTCCAACTCTGGCCCTCAAGGGCCACTGTCCTGCTTGTTTTCCATCTATCCTTTTCCTACCCCTGCTGATTACCTGGATTAGGTGTGTTCAGCTAAACAGAAGCAGTAAGTGCAGGGATGGTTGAAAAGCAAGCAGGAACCAGGATGTGTATGTTTGTATGTATGTTTCTATGTTTATGTTTCTAAATTTTTTTTTTTTAGAAAAAGCAGTTTCACTATTTTTCAACCTGCTATGGGATGAAACATAAGATTCTGCAGAACATTTGAAAACATGTTCACCTTCCATTAACATCCCATGACTCCTGCAGATTGTATGACATAAGGATGTCACTGTATCACTACCCTGGGTGTCAGCAGCTTTGACTCAGTTGTAGCTGCACCACTGGACTCTGTATATTATAAACATGAGGTGTAATATTGGGCACTGACATGTTCTTCTCTCAGTTGTGCCACTCAAATGCTTCTGGGTCATTAGTTGGTTAAAGGCAAACCTTTATACCTGTATATTAAATCTTTATAAAAACTGAATGCAATGATTTACAAATCTCATAAACCTATATCACAATATAACATATGAAATGTTTTAATTGAGAAAATGTACCATTTAAAATATATGGTAATTTTGAAATTGATGACAAGAACACATCTCAAAAAAGTTGGAACAGAGCTAACAAATGGCTGGAAAGAGGTGGTACTAAGGAAGAGCTGCAACTAATTAGGTTAATTAGCAAGACTCAGGATAAAAAGAGCATTGTGGCAAAGTGGAAAACTGTTCTGTGATCAGATGCAACAAAATTCAGTTTGGAAACTCTCTGATGTTATGGGGCACAATAGTGCCTATGGGCAGCTTGCACATCTGTAAAAGCTCCATCAATACTGAATGCTGATATATCCAGGTTTTAGAGCAGCATGTGCTCCCATCCAGACAACGTCCTATTCGGGGAAGGTCTTGCATATTTCAAGCCCTGCCGTGTTGCTAGCATCAATTTCAAAATTGCCTTATTTTATGTTTTCTATGTTCTATTGTGAATAAAATGTGTTTGAAAATGTGAGATTTGTAAATCAGGGCATTTGGTCTCTGTTTTTAGATTTTACACAGTGCCCCAACCTTTGGAGTTGTGGTTGTATACCATTAGAATGAGATATGAGTTTACATTACAGTATGTTCCATAACAGATTTAAACAAGACTCTTGCCCAAGTCATGCTACAAATTCTGTGATTCTTTATAGAGGTACGTCACTGATTTGAAAAACAACATGTTATAGTTAGTCTGCTAACACACAATGACAATATTACCATGTTTATTTAACAGGTGTAATGTTATTGGCAAACAGACATAGGTGAAAACTAAAACATATTTCATACACGTTTATGCTTCATCTAAAGAACAAGACGCTGAACATTTTACTGTATAACATTGGTAGGCAGGGTATGGGGCCATTGTGTGTTTATCAAGAGCAAATGTCCAATTAATGAACATAAAAGTGAGATACACAGTTTGAAGTTGTTTGGCTTCACGGTGCTAACCACCAGCATTAGCAATGTTGGTCAGTTACATGAATTTAATATTTAAAAACCCAAGATGTGACACTGGGGAAATGCTACAGTTCTGTGCTTTCCCTCATGTTTCAGTCTCTAGCAGCTTCTTCTCCACCAAAAGTCAGAAGCACCAGTTTTTTTCATAAGCTGTTATTTGTACCCTTTACATTAGGACTTGTGCCAACAATATCAAAATCATAATTTGATTTACAGTATATAGACTGGAGATTACTGTGTTTACATTTTTATTTCTGACACATAGAGGAATTCAAACTAGGGTTTAGAGCAAAGTCTTTACATTTTACATTTACAAAAGATTAGTTGCCGTCTTCAAAAGAAGTCATTCTTAATCTCATTGGAGTTCATCTTTTGTAGTTTTCTCTGGGAGTCTGCAAAAACAGATTAATAAATGTAAAATAGTATAATTTGTTCCTATTACAATTAATATTGATCATATTTCATTACATAATGATGTATCTGTTTTAGATTAGAGACTACACCTATGCAACATAGAAGTACTCACTCTGTCATGTCAGAAACTGAGTTTTGCTCCAGAGTATGACAGTCAGAGTCTGAGGCTGCAAACAGAAAATAACAAAGAATAATTGTTCAATATGAAACAGTAATCATAACAAGATCAGCAAGACTGATCAAGAACTGAATGTGGGACATAATAAATAAACATAAGACAAAAGTGTTTCTGGTCTGAAACATAAAATGTAAAGTTTCTGGTGAAAAATCTACAATAAATTAAAAAAACAACGCATTTGCATGTTTTGAAGAAAAGTTGACAAACCCATGTTTTAAATATAAAGGTAGAATAGCCTTTGTAAAATTAAATTATATAACCAACACTACAGTTACTGCCTTATTTTACCAAACAAACACTACCGAAACCTCATCACCTTTTCCTCACCCATGTAAAACTTCCCAGATCTAACTTTCAGTAAATACTTGTGTTAAGAAGCTTTGTTGTGTTTTTGGAAGCAGGGTTACTGAACATAAGCCAGCTTACACTAGTTTTGCCATATTATATTACCTTTCAGTTGACATAGTGTGCACATGAAGGCACCATTCTTTTTCTTCCACCAGATGAAGAGTCCAGTGATGCAGACTGCCAGCAGCAGCAGTCCTACAACAACTCCAATGACAACACCAGCAGGAAACTCTGAGGGAGGAACTGGAACTAAAACAGAACATTTACACTGTATTTCTTCTACTGGATGGAGATAAATATGTTTAGTTTGTGAAATTATGTATGATTCTATTCCATCATTATTATTGATGGACAGAAGATAAAACAAAAAATAGCCAAAACTTAACATCTCATCTCTTGACAACAAATGTTTCCAGGAATAACAAATGGATAAACATCATAAAGCAAACAAAATGCATTTTTAATTTCCATCCTTTATGATTTCAGTCTTACCCCAGTTGGTCTTGATCACAGCTTTGTCCAATCTGGTGACAGTATCATTAGCAACACCAGAGAACTGAAACACACAGTCGTATCTCCTCCAGTCTTCATGTGTGACTGATGAAATGTTCAGGTCAACACTCATCTGGAAGGTTCCATCATGGTTGGGGAGGATCTCTCCAGGGTCCATGTCATCATAAAGCTCCTCTCCATCTTTCATCCAGAACATTGTGGCTCTGTCAGGGTAGAAACCTGTAGCGTGGCAGCTGACTGGAGAGGAGGGAGTCTTCTGGAGGAGAGACGCTGAGGGAAGGTCTAGAGCATATATAGAGAATGGAAGGAGAGAGAGTGAGAGATGTACAAAGAAAGACAAAGAAAATGAAAAGAAGAAGTTAGAGAAAAGGAAGATAGCCAGGTGTGTATAAATTAAAAAAAGTAAACATTAATTGGCACTCAGTCTTTTGGTTCATAATCAATGTAATGCAATGGTACTTTAGAAACTGAATACTCTACTTTGTCATGTGATTATACCTTTTCTCTCCAGAGAGCTGTTCCCATAGTAGTAGAACAACATCAACCACTTAGGGCAAACATTGATGAGTAAGTTATAATTATAATGTAATCGTGTGTTGTTTGCATCCCACTTCTGTTTGTAGGTGGCAGCCTGGTCTGTGTACAGCCATGTCAAGTTCTGCTGGTCCAACGATATAAAGTTTTTTCCTTCATAGCCAAACTGTTGATATCCATTAATCTCTCCAGTTTTATCATCCCATTCACAGGAAGATATCTCCTGGAAAATGTGAACACCTGCAAAAGATAGACAGACTTTAGTAAACCAAACCAGACTGATAAACAGACTCTTTAAGAGGTTAGATTAGCAATGAATAACATTCAATAATCAATGTTAGAATTCAAACAAAGATTAGAAAGTAAAAATAAAAAAAATTAAGAATGTAGTTTTGAACATTTAAAAGTAATTACTCATAAAATAATAGCTTTTACAATTTTTGCAGTGTAATATTTTCAGTGTCCATGGCAAAAGTTTAACTGGAAATCTTTAAGACCGTCTAGACTTTAGTTCTGCCTGTTACTGTAAAACAATGATTTACATTGTTGCTCTTACAATTTATTACATTTAAATTTTCACTTCTTCAAAAACACAGTTTAGTGGTCTGCAAGCATATTGCAATCACATATGTTTGGACTAAATATGGACCAAAATAGACATCATTTTATGTAATGAAAAAACATTTGACAATGGAGCCAGGGCACTGACAAGCATTGATTATACATTTATCAGTTCTCCTTAGATTTCAATAGACTCAAATCTTTGCATGAAACTGCAGCTAATCATGATATCAGGGAAAAGTAGTAGTAGTAGTAGTAGTAGTAGGCATGCCTTTTAGACCCAGGGTTGATAAAACACAATACCTACCAGTGCATTAATTTAAAAATTAATAAATAAAAGGCAAAAATACAATTCAAAGCAAAGTAGACATAGAGTACCTGCAGTTTGGTTAAAATGCTGATTTATGCTCAGAAGGTCTGATTTTGAAAGATTAAAGTGATCCTTGCAGTTCTGAGTGCGCATCTGCAGGTTCTGAGGATTATCTTCATTCAGTTTATTAATCCAGTTCTGTCTGGGCTCCGCTCTCTGTATGATGCTGTCACAGTAACCCACCTGAACTCCATCAACCATTCCAACAAGTGTAAATTCTGGGAATGTTTGGAGTCCAGAGGATGTGGTGATTACATATTTCAGAGAGTGTTTCACTGTAAGACAAACAATAATTTACTTTGGATCAGTTCCAAAAGAGAAAATGCCTAGCATACTTTATTATGATACAAGAAAATTAAATAAAGATATAAATTGTTGTGAGTAAATCAGTGTTAACTCCTAAATGCTAACATAACTTTTAATTAATTCTTATCTGATTTTATCAAATGCATCTAAATGTGTCATATTCAATTATTTTATGTCTGTAACATAGAAAAACATCTACATTTATGGCCATAGTTAAAGGGTGTTAAAGCTGACTCATTAAGCAACCAAATGTTTAAAACAGTTT
>OMLM01018175.1:0-10368 GCA_900302695.1 Helostoma temminkii | reverse complement strand
GCTGTAGTCAAAGATAAACCAGGAGATACAGCTTTTAACAGGCTGTGCGCGGCCCCGCGGACGGTAATCGGTGCGTGGCGGAGAGTCACTATTTGACAGCAGTGGAAAAACGAAAATGGAAAACGAGTGCTTGTTATCCGTTTTTTCCATTTTTGATTTGTGCTCAAAATCGGAAATTGGAAAACAAATCATTATCCGTTTTTTCATTTTGGGTTTGGAAACGGAAAACGAAAAGTGTTTTTTTCGTTTTTTGATTTTTCGTTTTAAATCGAAAAACGAATGAAAGAATGATACACGGATTGATCTGCCAATATCTAAACACACTGAACAAGTGTACTTTTGTATCTATGCCTTGGGTCTAAACTAAACTGCTGGCAAGGTGTCAGAGATCACAAAGTAAATTTTTTTTCACAAGATGTCTGTAATGTTTTAACATTTTTCCAAGCTGCAGCTTGTATAATGTAGGGTGGTAGTAGCCTCAGACATTTAATGTGATCCTCAAATAGGCAAAAAATAATTTACATATTTATAATATTTACGGTGGTGCAGTGGTTAGCAAGAAGGTCCTGGGTTAGAGTCCCGGGGTCGGCCAGGGTCTTTCTGTGTGGAGTTTGCATGTGTTTGCGTGGCTTCTCTCTGGACACTCTGGCTTCCTCCCACAGTCCACAGACATGCAGTCAGGTTAACTGGAGACTCTAAATTGCCCGTAGGTGTGAGTGAGAGTGTGAATGGTTGTTTGTCTATATGTGGCCCTGTGATGGACTGGCGACCTGTCCAGGGTGTACCCCGCCTCTCGCCTGTATGCTGGCTGGGATAGGCTCCAGCACACCCGTGACCCCTACAGGGACTAAGCGGCTCAAAAGATGAATGAATGAATAATATTTATATATACATATTATACCACTTTTTGGAGTTAGAAAACAAATCACTTGAAATGTTCATGCTGACACGTAACAGCTTTCCCTTGTCCCCTCTGCTCACAGAGAGCGCAGACAGTGACAGCGAGGCTGACGTAGCCTTGCCGTGCTGCTCTTACCCAACCATTTTAACAGAATCCAGCCTAATAAACCAAAAACAATAGCTTTAAACGTGTTACACCACGTCGCTAATCAAGCCTACACTGTTCTTCTGTGAAACTAGCTGAAAATTTCTAATAGCTGACAAGAAAACAATCTACACTCGGAGGTGTGTGAGCTAGACCCAGGTTTGGGTCACAGACAGGGATAATCAGTCCATTCTGGAGCTCCAGTCTTGCATTTCTTTGCCACTTTGAGGTCCTTTCCAATAAAATCTGAAGCCAGACTGATGACTGACACACTGCATTTTTATTTTATTTAGTATTATAAAACTTGACTGACTTAGAGTGCAAGTGCAATAAATGGCAATTAAATGTTTTGTAGCACATAAGTCACATAAGTCATAAGTAAGTAATTCAAATTCAAATAAAATGTAGTGTGAAAAACAATGACTTTTCTATTGTGCAAAGACAAATGTTAAGAAAAATGTTACAGACATAATCTTCATTGTATTCTCACTCCTTGGTTCTGTTGTGTGTTTTACACCTTTAGATCAAAAAAGCTTGTGGAAATTTTGCAAACAGGGTTTAAAATATGTTTTAACTATTCATTTTACTTATGGTGCATGTTCTTTGAGTCAGACATTCTTATTTTGTCAGTCAGTAACATATGCTGATATCAAGGTTCAAGGTTTTATTTTATTAAACCAGGAAGTCAAAGACACTTATGAAAGTGTCAGCATCAAAGTAGATATTGCTAAACATTACCATTAGAGTAGGGTTTACTTAACACCGTCTTTTACAACGTGGGGAACCTAACCTCGTAGGCATTAAGTGTAGGTAAGTAGGCATTCACAAAAAGTAATAAATTCTGTATTTATTTTATATTTTGAATTTATAACACTGCTTTTGAATATTAAATTATTTTTACTTTTTCTGTGAACATTGGCAGCTTTGGTTGGACCAGAAATACTTGGTCTGAGTGGCAGCCAAAGTTTCCTACCTGTGTTTAAAAAATTCAGACTTAATATTTATGCAGACTTTTCAGGCAGTAAATGTGTAATTATGATCTAGTGACAATGTATGATTTAGTGGTTATTGTTTCATTTGTTACATGCTATTTTATATATCAATGCTTGTGTTTTAGTATTTAGTGCTGTGAGAAATGTGATGTGTTAGTAACGAGAACTAACGTGTCCTGCTTTATAAATGTTGTGTTTGTGTGAAGTTGTGGGCTCAGCGATGAATCAGTGTGAGGCCAAAGAGGAGGGAGTTCCTCCCTCCAAAACCACGAGAGGGGAACATGAGAGCCAGAGCAAATCTCAGAGGTGAGGTTCAATGTTATGTTTTCATTCATCCATCCATCCATCTTCTATACCGCTTAGTCCCCGTAGAGGTCACAGGTGTGCTGGAGCCTATCCCAGCTGTCATATGGGTGAGAGACGGGGTACACCCTGGACAGGTCACCAGTCTATCGCAGGGCATTATGTTTTCAATTCAGTTTGTTTATACAACTCCAAATCCAAACAAAAATAATCTCATACATTACACATTACACAAGAAGAATCAAAATTATACAGAAAGCCCAACAAATCCCACTGAGCAACACTAGAAAGGCAGTGGAGAGAAAAAAAAGTATTCAATGAAAGAAACCTCCTGCAGAATCAGGATCATCTGCCTCGAAGGCGATATTAGAGAGAGAGGAGACAAAACTAGTATTATATCACATTTTGTGATATTTTTGTGAGCAACAAGGAACAGACAAATAATGTGATCAGATATATAAAGAGACTACCATAAATGGGGGGGGGGTCACTAATTGTCCATAACTCTTCTACATGTCACTACCTCATGTCTATATCGTGTCCTGTGTTTGGAGAAGGATCCATCAACAGAGACCAAGCTCCCCCGTATCCAGTGTGTCCATGCAGAGTGACTGGTCTAAGGGTCGGCCTGTTGACTTCAAAGATAAACCTAAGTCTGATGGTCAAAGGTAAGCTTTAGGACTGGCAGAAATGCAGTTCTCATAGATATACGGGTCTTATTTTGTTAAGATATACTGTGGGATGTTTCCATCCAGCCATTATCCTAACTGCTTTTCTTGGCCTGACATGTAGACGGACAACCATTCACACTCATATTCACACCTATGGACAATTTAGAGTCACCAGTTAACCACTTAACAGCAGGTCTTCAAACTGCAGAAGGAAACTGGACCAGATGGAGAGAACCCACACAGACAGGAAGAACATGCAAACTCCACTCAGAAATGAACCTGGCTGATTCATTAATTCGAACCCAGGTCCTTCTAGCTATGAGGCGACAGTGCTAAACACTACATTTATTCAGTTACATTCATTTATTATGTTTCAGAATTCACAGGCTTAGACAACACTCTCCTGTATCTAGTGTGTCCATGAAGAGCGACTGGTCCAAAGGTCGACCTGTTGACTTCAAACACGGACAGGAGTCTGATGATCAAAGGTAAGCTTTAGAACTGACAGAAATGCAGGACACCATGTATTAAACAGTGCACTTAAAGTAAGAGATCTTCAGAAATATCCATTATCCTAACTGCTTTTCCTCTCAGGGGTGATGGAACTAATCCAAGCTGTCACTGGACAAGAGGCAGGGTAGACAGGGCTGGCATATAGAGACACATCAGTCAGTTTCACAAACAATTCAGTTACCAGACAATCAAACCTAACTGCACGTCTACAGGAGGAAGCTGGGGTACCCAGAGAAAAAACATGCAGACATGAGGAGACCTTAAACTGGCCCGTTGATTGGAACAGGGGTCCGTCTTGCTCTGAGACGACTACACCACTGTGGAGCTTATAATGTTTCATTTATTATGTTTCAGGACTCACAAGCAGAGACAGCACTCCCCTGTATCTAGTGTGTCCATGAAGAGCGACTGGTCCAAAGGTCGACCTGTTGACTTCAAACATGGACAGAAGTCTGATATTTCAGGGTATTGTTTTGAAACTGAGAGTATGAGATTCATCTAACAACGTGTGGTTCATATTAACAGCATTTAATGACTCTGGCCAAAAAAAAAGTCCACTCAATATGTCTTGGACCTGTTTTAGCTTTGCACACATTCACTGTGGCATTATGTCAGTTAGCTTATGCTGTGTCACCAGAAGTGTGGTGTGCATATGTATTCAGCCCCTCTGAGTCAATACTTGGTTTGTCGTTACCAGCTTTGCACATGTGCAGACTGCAGTGTTTGCCCATTTTTCTTTGCAAAATAGTTCCACCAGCTTCCCTGTCCCTGCTGAAGAAAAGCATCCCCACAGCACAATGCTGCCACCACCATGTTTCACAGTGGGGATGGTGTGTTCAGGTTGATGTGTTTAACATGTAGACCAAAAAGTTCAGTTTTGTCTCATCTGACCACAGCACCTTCTTCCACATGTTTGTTGTGTCCCCTACATGGCTTGAGGTAAATTGCAAACGGGACTTCTTAATGCTTTCTTTCAACAATGTTTCTTCATGTCACACTCCATAAAAGCCAGATTTGTGGAGTGCACCACTAATAGTTGTCCTGTGGACAGATTGTCCCAACTGAGCTATGGATCTCTGCAGCTCCACTAAAGTTACCATGGGCCTCGTGGCTGCTAACACTGTCCTTGCCCACCCTGTCAGTTTATGACATCATTGCCCATGTGGGCATTGAAATCCCCCAGTAGGACAACAGAGTTCCCAGTCAGAGCACTTTCCAGTACCCCTTCCAGAGACTCCAAGAAAGCCGGGTATTCTGCACTGCTATTCAGCCAGTAGGCGCAAACAACAATGAGAGACCTGTCCCCTACCCATAGGTGCAGGGAAGCAACTCTCTCGTCCACCAAGGAAAACTCCAACACATGGCAGCTGAGCTGGGGGGCTATAAGCAAGCCCACCCCTGCCCACCGCGTCTCACGATGGGCAACTCCAGAGTAGAAGAGAGTCCAACCTCTCTCAAGGAGTTGTGTTCCAGAGCCCAGACTGTGCATAGAAGTGAGCCAGACTATCTCTGCCGCTCAACCTCCAGCACAAGTTCAGGCTCTTTTCCACCCAGCAAGATGACATGTTGCTTTTTGTGTTTTTTTTATTCATGTCCCAAAAGCCAGATTCCTTGTCCAGGGATTGGGTCATTGAGGCACCTCCCCACGACTGCCACCCAATCCACAATGCACAGGCTCCTTATGCTCCTTCCTGTGGGTGGTGGGCCTACAGGAAGTCGGTTCCACGTCGCTCCTTTGGGCTGACCCTGGCCGGGTCCCATGATGCCAATCCGGGCGACATAACGGTCCTTGATTTTAATCTCTTCATAAGGGGTTTATGAACTGTTCCTAGCCTGACCCGTCGCCTAGGACCTGTTTACCTTGGGAGACCCTACCAGGGCCTTAAGCCCCCTGCAACATAGCTCCTAGAGTCATTCGGGCACGCAAACCCCTCCACCAGAATAAGATGGCAGTTTATTTTTTTATTTATATTTACATTTATTCACCCACTCATCTAACGTTCTGCTGTAGATTGGTATCTGAGAAGTTTTATGAGTATGTGTATTAGTACAAGAGCATAGTATTGGACCCGATATCCAATACTAGTATCAGGACATGAAGAAGAGCTTTGCTTGCTTGCATTGTCATGCATCAGAAGGAAACCGTGGCCCACTGCACCAGCATTTGGTCTTACAAGAGTCTGAGGATCTAATCCAGGTACCTAATGGCAGTCAGAGCACCTCTGGCTAGCACATAGAGGTCTGTGCAGCCCTCCAAGTAAATGCCTCCCCAGACCATCACTGACCCACCTCCAAACTGATTATGCTGAAGGATGTTGCAGGCAGCAGAACATTCTTCACGGCATCTCCAGACTCTGTCACGTCTCTCACATGTGCTCAGTGTGAACCTGCTCTCATCCATGAAGAGCACAGGGCACTGTGTTGGGCTGTGAACACAGGCCCTACGTGTAGATGCCGGGCCCTCATGCCATATTCATAGAGTCTGAGTTTGAGTAGAGACATGTACATTAGTGGCCTGCTAGAGATCATTTTGTAGGGCTCTGGCAGTGCTTCTACCGTTCCTCCTTGAACAAAGAAGCAGATAGTGATCCTGCTGCTGGGTTGTTGTCCTCCTACAGCCACCTCCACGTCTCCTAGTGTACAGGCCTGTCTCCTGGTATCTCCTTCATGCTCTTGACACAGCAAACCTTGCTTCCTAACTGGACAGCTTGATATCCCAGAACTGTTATCGACTTGGACTCACATTTGAATAATTACATGTTCCCTTTACTTATTGAGCAGTGCATTTTCTCTTCAGTGCAGTGCACTGTGCAGTAAGTTGTCATGTGTTTTAACAGGATCCATCAGAAAATACCAGATTCCTCTGGGACAATATCTGTGTCGCTCAAGAGTGACTGGTCTAAGGGTCGACCCGTTGACTTCAAACATGGACGGCAGTCTACTGATCAAAGGCAAGAATGATCACATACATTATTATTCACCTCTGTTGAGTAAAATATACTTGATTTAGTCTTGTTTCATTAAAATTATCATATTCCTCTTACAGTGTGTTTCTAACAGTAACATCATAAGCAGAAAAGTCTGTGTTTAAGGTAAACTATATTTTTTTCCTACAGAGCTCAGCAGCAGAGGTCAAAAACTGCCCAGGAACATCAAACAGACTTGGACTCCATATTTGTGGTATGTAAATGTACAGTCATTCCGGCCTCCTTAATATTACATACCAATATAACTAAACTGCAACTGCAATTATGTTTTTAAAGCAAATGTGATTATTATGTTGTGGTGAAATGCATTGGAATAAATGAAGGATTTATTAATAGAAAGTAAGTCGCGAGGAGGTCTGATCCTAACCATACAAAGCTTTATTAAAACATATTTGTAAGTGAAGTTTATAAGAAGAAGGTGACACACCAAGGGTTAGATGTAAAAGGTTTAATTTGCAATGAAAAAGAGGTAGAGAAGTCAGAGAAGCTGGAACTGGTGCAAGGCGACCTCCCAGTTATCCAACTTGTCCAGGTTCTGTTCTGCAGAGGAGAGGAAGTCAGTATTTTCAGATAAATAAAGGTGACAGGTAAGTGTCATTGATAAACATCCTTACTTGATATCACGATCCATGTCTTTGTTTTTGGTTTATTTCAGTCCTGTTGGTTTTGGTGTCTGCTCCTGTCTTTCTGATCTTTTCCTTCTATCACACCGAGATCCTCCTGGCCACACCCCACAGTCATGCCCCTGACACACAGTCAGTCATTCCTTCACTTACTCCCTGATCCACCTGGCTACACCTTCATAATCCTACTCCTGCAATAGTGTCAGACCCATAGGACCACGCCCCCTTGCCTTTCTTACACACAAACACACACTCTCACTCTTTAATCTGACCACACCTTCTGCTCTTTCAGACACACACACCTGTATCCACTCAGTCAATCAGCCAGCTGCAGCCAATATGTAATCTAACTCACTTCCTTAAATACCCCCATTCTCAACAGAACCCTTGCTGGGGACTGTAGCTGTGGCCAGGAGCCAGACACTGTGAAGCATATTCTCATTACATGTAGGAAGTTCGCAAGATATAGAACAGAAATGATTAAGAAAATGCAGAATGTGGGTTTATCAGTGATAAATCTTGAAAGCATATTAGAGATTGGTAGTGCGGGGACAGGGAAACGTGCGCTCTTTGAGTATCTGACGCAAACTGGACTATTGAAGCGTATCTAGGAAGACGGAGTAGTAGCATGGGATGACTGCAGGAGGCGGTAATGCAACGACAGGATGCAAACCGCTGTAAAACCCCAAAGAAGAAGAAGAAGAACCCTTGCTGGATTATTATGTCATGTGTTTGCATGTCCTGTCCTGTCCTGTCATCTGCCTGTCTTCTCCAGTCTGGTTCCTGTCTGTCACAGTGACTTCTGCCAGTTGCTTTGGACTATTTCTTTTACTCTGCTCTGGACTCATACTCCTGGTTAGCCTGTTACTGTCTTGTTCTCTGTCGGTTGTTATTTTTGTCCTTGTAAATGTTTAAGTTGGTTTTTGTTTTTGTCTTGATTGTTGTTCTTTGTGAGTGTTTACTTCTGCCTTTTGTATTGGCTTCTTGTGTCATAGGCTCCTTAGTTCTTGTTAATCTCCTTAGTCTGTGAGCTGGTTCAGTACCTTTGTTCAACTATTGAAGTTTAGTTCAGTTAGTTTTCTATCACCGTGTTTGGGTGAGTCTTTATTTTAAAATTCTGTTTTCAGTTTAGACCTTTTCCTCCTGTGGAGTGATTTTCTGTTGTGACCATTGTTTGTTTCTGTTACCTTCTATTAAAACTGAGTTTATCCTTCCCTCCTTGTCCAGAGTCCAGAAACACTTCACAAACAATCTCCAGGAGAGTAAACACAATTTGAATTCCATAATCCATACACAATTTGCAACTCCAAAAACCAATTCACAAAGGCAGATCCAGTCAAGATCCAGAGCTGAAACTTGCAGATAAGTCAGAGTGGGCCAGAAGCAGATACCTAGAATCTGAAGAGAATATCCACAAAATCTGAGCCATTAATCAACTTACAGAATTTAGGGGAGTTCAGGCAGAATTCAGGTCAGGCAAACAAAAGCAGAATAGTTCACCAGGTCCAGAAACAGCTGCAGGCTAGAGTGTCTCCTATAGAGCAGAGCAGAAAATCTGGCAAGGTGAGAGAGGAATAGGCTGATTCGACAGATGCAAATCAACTGGATAGGAAATAAATAAATATGCTTTGTTAAATACGCCGTTCGACATGCAACATGGCACCTACACATTGCTAGTGCACATAGCTCGCATAAATCTGGCGGGCAAGTGCTTGAAATAAGAGCTACATTTACAATTTACACTGTTGTTGCTGCCATTTTCGCTGCTGTGCAATCTGCTGTGCAATCAGTAACATCTTTAATTTCCTTATCAGATCACTCCATTTATCCCTCTCACACTGTGCATTCTTCTCCTGTTTCTAAGAATGAACTTCCTCTTCAGCCAGGGATAATTACATTCTTGTTTGTACCCATCAACAGATGTGCCTATGTTGCCTACTTACTTATTTCTTACTTGTTTGACTTGGCCTATAAACACCATTTTCTAGAACTATAGAGTTTGAAGTCAATGCTTTTAAAACAAATTAAAATCATAGCCAGGCAGAGCTTTGTCTGTCTACACTGTGTTAAATTGGCTTAGTGATTTGGACACACGTCAGTGCGTCCGTCAACCTCAGAGGGTTAAAGATCAGAACCCTGCAAAGTAAATGTGTTCTATTATTCTATTCCAGATGCTTGAGGAGAGTATTGTAAATTTTGTGAGAAAGGAGCTGAGGAAATTCCAGAAGGTTCTAAGTCCAGATCACCAACAATGCTCTGAGATTCAAAGTGAAGATGAGGACTTGGGGAGTGGTGAAGAGAAGAGGAGGAGCAGCAAACAGGCATTTCTAAAGATCACACTGAACTTCCTGCGGAGAATGAAGCAAGATGAGCTAGCTGACTGCCTGCAGAACAGTAAGAGGATTTTAGTGATACGTATACCATGTCTCTTTGAATACTGTGCCATACACCAGCAGCTGATCTATAATTTGTTCTGAGCTGTGGGTGTCACAAAGTGATCATATTTTCATGTGTTTGTTTAATCAGGGACGGATTCTTCAGCTCATGTATGTCAGCATAAACTCAAGTCTAACCTGAAGCAGAAGTTCCAGTGTGTGTTTGAGGGGATCGCTAAAGCAGGAAACCCAACCCTTCTGAATCAGATCTACACAGAGCTCTACATCACAGAGGGAGGGACTGGAGTGGTCAATGATGAACATGAGGTCAGACAGATTGAAACAGCATCCAGGAAACCAGACAGACCAGAAATAACAGTCAGACAGGAAGACATCTTTAAAGGCTCACCTGGAAGAGATGAACCAAT
The DNA here is from genome assembly GCA_900302695.1 of Helostoma temminkii. Taxonomy (NCBI): domain Eukaryota; kingdom Metazoa; phylum Chordata; class Actinopteri; order Anabantiformes; family Helostomatidae; genus Helostoma; species Helostoma temminkii. Next base: position 431 of record OMLM01018175.1, on the reverse strand, counting down.
CAGAACAGTGATGACAAAGGGAGTGGCTGGCATTGGGAAAACAGTCTTAACACAGAAGTTCACTCTGGACTGGGCTGAAGACAAAGCCTACCAGGACATACAGTTCACATTTCCATTGACTTTCAGAGAGCTGAATGTGCTGAAAGAGAAAAAGTTCAGCTTGGTGGAACTTGTTCATCACTTCTTTACTGAAACCAAAGAAGCAGGAATCTGCAGGTTTGAAGAGTTCCAGGTTGTGTTCATCTTTGACGGTCTGGATGAGTGTCGACTTCCTCTGGACTTCCACAACACTGAGATCCTGACTGATGTTACAGAGTCCACCTCAGTGGATGTGCTGCTGACAAACCTCATCAGGGGGAACCTGCTTCCCTCTGCTCGCCTCTGGATAACCACACGACCTGCAGCGGCCAATCAGATCCCTCCTGAGTGTG
>OMLM01018172.1:0-11004 GCA_900302695.1 Helostoma temminkii | reverse complement strand
TAGACTGGACTACTGGTCTACTAATAAGATGTCCCAGTAACTAATTAAAAAACGCCTCCAGCTGATTTAAAATGCTGCAGCCAAAGTTCTGACTGGAATTAGTAATTAGCTTCCCTCCATTGGCTCCCTGTAAAATCTAGGATTTAATTAAAAATCCTTCTCCTCACATATCAAGCTCCTTCATACCTTAAAGACCTCATAGTAACATATCATCCCAACAGAACACTTCACTCTCAGAGTGTAGGTCTACTTGTGGTTCCCAGAGTTTCCAAATGTAGAATGGGAGGCAGAGCCTTTAGCTATCAAGCTCCTCTCCTGTGGAACCAGCTCCCAGTTCATGTTCAGGAAGCAGACACTGTCTCTACTTTTAAGACTAGACTTAAAACTTTCCTGTATGATAAAGCTTATAGTTAGAGCTGGTTCAGGTGACTCTGAGCCACCTCTTAGTTATGCTGCCATAGATTTAGACTGCTGGGGGATCTCCCTTCGACACACTGAGCTCCTCCTCCTTTCTCTGTCTACTCATACGCCACCCTTGCTTATTATTAACTTTGTGTCCACTCTCCTTTAGTTGTGCTCCGCTCCTCTCCCTCTCTCTCTCTCTCTTTCTCTCTCTCCTGCAGGTATCGGCTGCCCTGAAGCTGTGTATTCCAGGTGTTCGGCTGCTGGCCCATCCAACCTGCCTACCTGTTGCTTGTTGTTGTTGTTGTCATTGTTTTTTTCTTTTCTCTCTTTCGTTCCACTCACCCCAACCGGTCAAGGTAGATGGCCGCCCACCTTGAGCCTGGTTCTGCTGGAGGTTTCTTCCTTTCTTAAAAAGGGAGTTTTTCCTCTCCACTGTTGCCTAGTGCTGCTCAAGGGGGATTTGTTGGCTTTTCCTTATTATTTAGTTGTATTGTAAGGTCTTAAACCTTACATTGTAAAGTCCTTGAGATGACTTTTATTATGATTTGGCGCTATATAAATAAACTTGAAATGAATTGAATTGTATTATAACAGTAAAAACAATGAAGCACAATAAATAGAATAAGCACTATGTATAAACTGTATATACTATATATATGTGTGTGTGTGTTTGTGTGTGTCTGTGTGTGTGTGTGTATTGATTGGATGGTGCACAGATCTTGTTGTAAAATCTCTTCATTGTATTGTGGCTGAGCTTCCCAGCTGTCACAGTTCACTGTAGAGTTGATGAGACAGATTTTTGCATATGACAACGTCTGTAACGTTAAATGTCTGTTTTAGCTTTTGGCTCAGACCTGGGGATTCACTGCTAAATGCTTTGTGTAGAAGTGATAGACCAGAGACAAGAGTACATGTGGCTCTTTGATGTAATTTGTCTGTAATAAAAGTGTTAATGCAGTAATATTTTATTTCAAGAACAAACTTTATTGTGTTAATGCACAATAAGAAAACTAAGATCTGTAGGACTGGAGCCCTACAGCACCTCCAGCACCTGTACTCCCCACAGTTATGCTCACAATGACAGTTTTCATATTTATCTTTATCTTATTTGTGCCAGTGAACAGAAATTATGTACTCGACCCACATCACTCTGTGAAGTTGTGACCAGTTATAGTTGGGCGTATACTGTGATGTTTGTTTCTGGGCTACTCAGCCTCATGTTGCTCTCCACACTTCCCTCAAATACACAACAGAACAAGATTAATTTGGCTAAGTTTTTCATACATTATTTCACACATCAGGATTCATTTGTCAAAATTAACCAAATCAAATTTCAACAGTCCTATTTTTTTTATCAGACAGCAAACTGAATATAGTTTTATCCAGCTGTTTACGGATGATTCAAATATTGGGCAGTGTTTTAAAAGACTATCCACATGGTTAATGGTTAAGCAACTGTAGTGGTTACAGAAGAGACTCAAAACAAATCAATACAATCCAAATTAATATTGATTATGAAACAAACCAATCTCAGACAGAAAAAGAATTCACCCCCTTCTCCAGCTGATGTCACAGGCCTGAGAGCGCTTTCCTCATCAAGTAAGCAGAAAAAGCCTGAAGCAGAAGAAGCCGCTGAACCTCCCCAACATTAGCTAAACCTCTTATTTATATCTCTCCCTTTCAAGTCCCTTTCGATTCCATCCCATTAGTCTCCAAGAACATCCGAAATCCATCAACTCTGGATCTTTAACACAATTGGAATACTTATCTCCCCTGACCACTATTCCTTGACACACACCCTTTTCCTTTCCCATAATCGTAATCTCACTCAATTTCTGTGACATCAACAGCTACAAACAATACAAACAGTTCAACACAGGTCAAGGTCTGGACATCTGGACAAGTTCTTAGACCATGTGTAACTTATAAACATGTTTTTGCTTTGTGTGTGTGTGTGTGTGTGTGTGTGTGTGTGTGTGTGTAAAACAGAGCAACGTTAAGTGTGTTGATGGGATGTGTCAGCGCAGCCAGTCGCTGACAGGGAAACAGAGGGACCTGCCCAATGAGACTTGGCTCCTCAGTGTCTCCTCAGATGGAATTCCTGGGAATTCCAGCCAGCTCAGATTGTTATCAGATCCGAAGACACTGCCACTCAGCCATGTTTTCCTTCTTCTTGTGTAAGAAAACCAGAAATTAGACAATCAATTTAGTTTTTCAAATTTCCTAATCTTTTGTTTACTTTTAATTAAGAATGTGATATTTCCCACAATAATCAAAAAGATCCAAAAGGGTTTTTACCAGGTTTAAGGGAAATGTTCTTGACCTTCTTGCAACACTGAGGACTATGAACTTTGCATTTAGACAAATTTCATCCATCCTCCCTGAGGAGCCTTCTATATCTGGCCCTGGGAGCCGTGTGTTATTAAGAACTGGCCTAGACTGGACTTGATGTCCTCTCGGAGAGAACACAAGGAAGTGATCTGGGATGATGGTACATGGAGCCAACTCACAGCAAATGTGTTCTGTGCATGAATAAGTCCTTTTCACAACCTCCTTTGTCAAAGTGGATATTATGGCAATTTTCCGCCAGGGCCGTCTGCATTGCGTACCGTCCTCTGTGTGTCATATCCCACTGGGAGCAATTCAGAAATGGAGTGGCTTGTTGTTTATGTTTCTATTTGTTGTTATTTGTCTTTGTCTTTTTTCCTCCTTTGTCTGTTCTGTGTTTACTCTTGTTACTTTGTTGTGCAGTAAAATGCAAAGTCTACAGGTCAGTTGTTATGAATGGTCCTTCCTTTTATATAAAGCTTATGGTCAGAGCTGGCTCAGGTCCACTCTGAACCTCTTAGCTATGCTGTGCTGTGTAAATTCAGACTGCTGGGGGACCTCCACTGATACACTCAGCTCCCCTCCTCTCCTATCATCTCCTTCTCGTTGCTCTTCTATTGCGTCTACACTTTCCACACACCTCAACTGTCCGAGGCAGATGGCCGCCCACTATGAGCCTTGTCATCTGATCTGATCTGATCTGATCATTTGTTGGTCATAATAATATGGAATGATACTAAACCTAGCCTTTCAAACCCTTTTGCAGAATCTGATATAAACATGTAAAAGTCAGTCATAAAATTCATTAGCATTTTTATTAGCGCATTTTGTACAGTATAATTTCCAGAGTATATATTTATGTCTCTTCTGGTTTGTGTATGTGCACTGTACATTCTTAAGGTTCCCACTAATGATGGCAAAACAATCAATCACTGTTGGAGACCTAAGCTTCTGATCTATAATTCATAGGCACCTCCATGGCATTTCTGACAAGCATACGGGTTGTTGAGGTGTGCATGTTGCTTTGTTCCAGTCTCATCAGTTATGGCAGTTGGAGCTAGCCAGTCCATTCAATAGGAAAGATGTGGTTGAATAACAGTTACTCTTCACTATCTAACACATAATCATCTGATTAAATGATCCATTTAACCCTATAAACCAGTGACCTCTCGTGCATCATTGCTTGGACACAATGTTATCCTACAAATCAAGCCTCATTATGTCCTTCATTTTTCCTAATCAAATAGCTTTTGATCTCAAGCTGTATGTTTACCTGTAATGAATACCATTTGGGAAACTCAAATGAAAACAGTCCAACAACATTTGAAAATTGTTTGCATATGTGATTTATATACGGTCCAAGATTTTTATGCAGGCCTCTCTTTGATAAGACTGACCGTCAAAGGAAACATTTACTCCTCTGCAAAGGCTCCAAATATTTCTTCTTATTCCCAGCTGCAGCTGCGTATGTAAAGACACTGCTGAATGACTGATCCAGCCTTCCTGTCTATCTGGCAGCACATCTATTAGTTCAGCTGCTAGGTTGACTTAGATAAATGACACGCCGGCTTCCCCTTCCACCTTTGTGCCTTTCTCATTCAGTATAGACATAAGCGCCAGTACATCTGGAAACAGCCCCACAGCTTAGTGGGCCACAGCTGTAATAGAACACTTACCTCAACACTGGACAGGAAGGACATGTCCAATAAGATGCTATGAGTTGAGAAAACACATATATGACAGGGGATTAAATGCAGCATGCATAAGTTTGAATATTAGGAGTCAGTCTTGTCCCCCCTTAACATTAAGCTTGCGGTGAATGAGCACACATTACCTTCTGCCATAAGTCATTTTCACTAAAATAGCAGTAATAGTAAAAGACAAGAAGACACAGGATCATTATGCTCATTGCACTCCAAGTGATTTAGTTTTTGTTGTTGCCATCACTTTTCTGTGCCTTCCTAGAAATAAGGCTAGGTTGCAGTTACTGTAAGTACCTCCAGTACCAACCAGGCAGCATGTCTGTCCAGACTCAGTTCATCCTTGAGTGCATAATGATGATGATGTTGATCTAATTTCCCGAAAGTCTACAACCATGTTTTCTAACAATTCTCTGTTCTGTTGATGTTATTATTTATGTTGCAAATATTTGATGCCAATATATCTGATCTCGCAGTACAACATCCATCCACAAAATCGCACTTGGTTTAGGTTACAGAAAAAGTGATTTAGTTGGTTGTGTGGTCTGACAATTATATAAGAAGATGCAGTATCTTTGTGTGATGTGTTCATCCTCATGTCATCCACAGAAAACATTAGTTACATTATTCCTTGTAATAAGTGTTAGCAATGACCAAATAAGACAGATGGCAGTATTCTCTGAAATATCATGCTCTGGCCAAACATCTGATCAGAGCACGGGCAGGAAAAAATTCTGAGAACAGCCAGAGTCCTGGCTGTCACACAATCAAATACACAAGCTGTGTGCTGTTCTTCAGTCCAAGTAAAATTGCAGTTGTTTTAAGATTTCATAAAGTGTTTCTAATAAAATAAAATATGTATGCAGGGATTAATTACATGAGGGTATTGAGAAAATAACTTAGGCTTTGAGTTGATTAGGACCCCACTATAAAGTTGGAGAGGACTTTTCGCCCCCACCCAAGATTAAATTGTTTACAGGTTTCGGTAGACAAGCAGTCAAACCCAGTCAAATCCTATTTGAAGTTTTTAAATTATACTTGCATTATTTTATTCAAGCTCATTTTTATATGAAAACAGCAAAATAGGTTCAGATGGTTTCTCTATACTGGGTTCCCTCCAGAGAACCATCTGCTTGGCCTTAGTATGAACTCATTAATTTCATGAAGGCACATCCATATTATTTTTCTTATCAGCAACTCCTACGAGAAACACATGCACATCAGATTTTATCAGGCAGGGTTGTGAACTTTTTTGGGGAACCAAGGACAAGTACATGCGCAGTCTGGAAAAGCTGTGATACATGACATTATTTATGATTTTTATTATTATTTTATTATTTATGTTTTTTTTAGATTAGAAAAATTATTATGTATTTTGGATGCTTTTACTAATTTTTTCATATAATTTAAGTTAAACTTAATAAGTAGAATGACTGGAATAAAAGATTGGTTTGTCAGGTCACTCACACAGAATTCTTTCTGAAATTGAAAAAATGTTCCCTTGCCCACTGAAATTCTGCACTTCACACCTGAGCCTCATAATTAATTTACCAGTTTGCTCAGTTCAGGCCTCATTGATGTTACTTGTCAGTCACCATAAGTTCATGGAAGGTTGCACTGAAGCAGATCATCCAACAGTAAACCAAAAATCCACACCTGCATGTAGTCTAAAGCTGATCTGAAAACTCTAATCATTGCCACCTTCCTCCAAAGAAAATAAAAACTAAAAATATACTAATGTTGCAGTTTTTCAAATTGAGAATTCTCTGAAGAAAACAAGATGATTGGCTTCACGTACAGGCCTGACACCAGACAAGCTGTGTTGAGCAAAGGTACACACTGACTAGAACTCAAAATTGGAAACACATTATTGAGTTTGTTCACCTCGTTGCTTCAACAGATGTAAACACTTGTGTCCCTACTTTAAGCTTAGGGTCTGCTCAACCAGGCTAAAAAGGTTTAGCTACAATGTATCAGCTGATAGTAATTTAAGGTATTCTGTTAGAATATTTATTATTTAAGAGTACCCATTACGAAGCAGTGCAGTTTCTAGACGTATTCCACGTTTGCAGTCACCATGTGAGGTACATGAAAAGAGGAAGCATTTTATAAATGTAACTGATCTACTTAGTACTTATTGTACTCTTACACATTACTTACTGTTTTTCTGTTCATCTGACTGCATGGTTTAGTGGTCACACCACTACTTACTGCATTCTAGCTGGCAGTATGTTCCATGCAAACATTTGGCTCTTATGATCTATGCCAGTATAAATTATAATCGTGGTGTGTAAAATGCTATATGTTGGCAGGTGTGTCTACGAGTCATATAGTAATTATCAAACCTCCTTCAGCATTTGCTGTTTGTCCCTAACTGTTCACCTTTTCACATGCCAAGTACAATTAAATGACGTTCATGCATAAGCATAATCAACATATCACATTACCAGTGTTAAATTGTGTTTGTGATCCTGTCTTCAAAAGTGTCCTTTTAACAATGGCAGCAATGCAAGGCCCTGGAAATAGCACTGAGACCATGACTTGTGGAGTTAAAAGGTATGTGCTAATCCATCTGACCTTCGCAGGGCAGCAGAAGGACAAAAACAGAGTCAGTGAAGGGGTTAGGGTGCCAAACTGATCTGGCAGAAGTTCAGAGAGACTAAATCTCTGCTACAAAGCAAGCCAACGGAAACCAATTTAGCCCACCCAAGGTCATGGCTTCTAGGCAGCTGGAGCAAAGACAGTGGCTGAGATTTTTCTGCCATGAAACCTCAATAATCTCCACTAATGCTAATCCCCATAAGTTATATAAAGGAGCGAAAAGATGGTCAAATATGCATGCCTACATAACATAACATAATGCACTACATACTGTAGAATTTTTCTGTGTTTCTTATGCTGATGTAAGATTACGTTTGTTTTTTTTTTCTTTTGCTTTGACTTTGTATCATGTGCTCTTGGTCAGTGGAAACCTTTCTTTGATGTTCACTGTGGTTTCTCAGTAATGATGTGAGGAGAGTAAAGCAGACTCACATGCACCACAACAAACACATGAGGATTAGCAGACATTAGCAGACAACTGATGTACTACAGCCCAATCCACTGAAACTCTTCTAGCACACTGTATGTTCATTCCATACCAAAACAGTAAGAACAGAGTTGTCCTGACAGTAGGCGTACAGGCAAAGTCAGAGTTGAACTGCCTTTAGAGAGCCTTATCAAGTTTTCTGTAAAAGACCATGTATGACTTCTCTGCAGGTGATCATACATGCCCCACTCTTGTTCGTGTTGTTGCTCCCTGACACTGTAGTGTACTGTAGACCAGCCTAGGTAAGCATCAGAAGCCAAACGTGATGCTTCTGTGCTAATGTTAACTTATTACAGGACATGTACTGAGTTCTACTTGGGTTTTATGTTGTTTCTGGTCATTATAAATATGTTGGCTATCTTTTTGTCAGTGCATTTTGAAAGAAAAGGTAAAGGAAGCTTTTTGGGATGGGATTCCCTTCGACGAGTCAGTCAATCCACCCGATATGACTGTTATCAGTCCTGTCAATCACCAACACTGGCACGTTGCAAAGATTCGAAAGTCGAGATACATTCACCAATGATAAGCTATTTTTTATTTTAAACAACCACAGAGGCACTGCTGGTCAGATACTCGTTTAGTGAGTGATTGAAGACATTAGAGTTCACACACACACATGCACACAGACTATGAGCACATACATGTGAAAACAATGAATGAACTTAATATGATATGATGTAACAATGATACCTACAGGGAAATATGGTTACAGTGCAGAACAGAATAATCATTTTCAAATATTCAGGCAGACTAAGAATATACCCTAGCTTAGCACACTCTAGCTGTGTTATCAATTGAGTATGTTCTCTTTCGTCTAATGGAGCTATTATTCTCCAAATGTGACAAAGACATGACTGTTTCTGAGAAGTAGTTCCTCTTATGGTCAGTCTCACTGGTATGTTAATTTATATTTACCACAGCGTGGATTGTTTTTCTGTTGTTCTGAGTTGCAGTGACAAGTGTAGCGTCAGCACTATTGAGAATACAGCTGGAGAATTCAGGAGTCAGACTTATGTTGGAGATAAGGAGCGGCAGGGATACACTAACATGTTATATGGATGACAAATAGCATCAAACATATGGCAAAACATAACATCTCAACAAAACATGACATAAGAACCTGAAAGAACCCTGCGCTCTGTGTATTAGGTATGATAATAAAAGGGTTGGCTCTGTCAACATCAGCAAGAGCAAAGAGTGAATAAAAAAACAGCTTTAATCTACTGTTCAGTCCACACAGCAACATCAACCATCTTCTCAACAAAGATTTTTAAACCCTCACAGCTAATTACAAAACCTAACTAGTAAACAGGTGACATTACAGGTTGCACAGGAAAGTATTACAAGGACTGGTGACCTGCAGCTACAGGTCATAAATGTACTCTTCTCTGAAAAGTACTAACGTGGCATGTTTTTATTTGATCCAAATATCAGTTTCAAATTTTATATAGTTCAGTTTAAATTTATTGTAGAGGTTGGTTTCAGCAAGGAGCTGGTTGGTATCACATGGTCAAATTGTTTCTTATCCAGTGCTATGATTTAGCATCCGTCACTGGAGGAATGTGTTGAGTAAAATTTCAGGAGTGAATAATTACTGTATATCTCACTTCTTTATAAGTGAAAAAAAAATGAAAACATGAACAGATAAATCATGTTTTTTTGTAGTCACATCTGGTGGGTAATGCCATTAACCCCCTCACTCTTTTTTGTAGAAAGACTGTTGTCAAAACTTAACTAGTCAACTAGTTGTTTTTATAACAAACTGATGGAAATGCAAGTCAGTCAGTTCTTCAATTAAATATTCTTCACAGTATGCATCATGACCTCATATATGGATGTGCCAGTTTGGCTTTCATTCAGCATACTGCTCAAACCCTGAGTTGGAAAAAGTAATAAACTGCACCACACAGAGAGGTCAAGATTGATGCTTTTTCTTCTTTTCTTTTTCCAGCTCTAACTTTCACACAAACACACACAGTTTTTCCTTTAACAACATTTTTGCCTTTGATATGATCCGGGGTCAGGCACCCTGTTGCTATTAAGACCCTATAAAGCAGTGGTGCTGGTGCCAGTTTGGCATGCCGTATCCCCCTGAAACCAAAGCCTGAGCGCTGCAGCCTCATTTGATGTGATGCTCACATGTGAAACGCACAATTATGCAAACCAGGCTGTTTACCTTGGATTACAATCAATATCTAGGTGCCCTGTGAGATTTGTATTAAAGTAAGCGGCAGCAGGCGGCTTTACCCTGTGAAGTGGGCAGCGGCTGTGCAGAACAGCGAGCAGGACTGTGAGTGCCAGATAAAAGATGAATTATAGATATCCTGCCCCAGGGCTAAATGTGGTGGTGGGTGGGGTGGTGGGTTTTGGCGGAGGAGGGGGGAGTCAGTGCATGTCTTGAGTAATGACTCTCAGTGGTAGTGCTTGAAAAGGTGAATAGGTGGGCATACATGTCTAGAGCAGATAAATTACAGGATATGTTTTTTTACAGAGAGATGCAGGTGCACAGTTCACTTCACATGCGGCAACATTAAAAAAAACGTTTCTGGAGACTGTTAAAGATGTGTCAGGGACAAGGATTTTCTCCAGTAGAACAGAATTACAATTTGGAGCTAGTCAACTTCAAACATGTTGCAGTACCTCAGAGAGTGACGGGCATGTAATTTGAACACTGTGTTAGATGTGCTGGCTCCAAGTCTGATGCTGCAGCTGAGCAAAATTGTTAAATGTATACTAGCTATTTGAATGACATGAGTCTCCCTGAGCTCTGTGCAGGATGATGCAGTCCAAATTCCCAGGTGAGCTTCCAGAACGCCTTTGATTTTTCTGAAGCCTCACATAAGAGAAGCAGTTTAGTAAAAACTGTCAGCAAGCCTCAGCACTGGTGTGACTCTACTGTCAGTATTGTACTTTACTGCATTTTATGTAATAATACCACAAACGATTGTTGATGTTTTTGTTGCTTTGCAACATTTTTAAATATTATCACCACTGAAGTGCAACAAATCTCCCAACTCACCCAACATCTGCACTTGAATCTAGAATGGTTTTTTATCAATATTCATATTGAATTAGCAGTAGCACAACTGACACTTGCAGTAATACAAATAAAGTTTTTTACACTTTACATTGTCTTGAGTTGCAACTAGAATTAGTCCACTGAGCTCAGAGTTTGTTTAATGATGGCTGAATCTCTGAGTGAAGGCAGTAGTGTAAATGGCATAATAATATGCAGCGATTATCTATTCACAGCAAACTGAACTGCTGCAGGATGTCTCTCATGTGCAGAGCAACACTCATCACAGTTTCACTTTCCACTATGCCTATGTGAGGCCTGCACAGGGGATACAGTGTGATGATTGTTGCTGTATTCTGCTGTGCACAGATGAGGTGTGTGTGTGTGTGTGTGTGTGTGTGTGTGTGTGTGTGTGTGTGTGTGTGTGTGTGTGTGCGTGTGCGCATGTGTACATACATGTTTACCAA